>OZ023312.1:64530014-64652514 GCA_964007375.1 Ophion obscuratus | reverse complement strand
ATGTAAATCGTCAAGTCGCAATTGTCATACGTGTTGACGGTAGACGACTTTAAACAATAATTTTGTTCGAGTACGGAGACCCGAATGGCGGATAACTTTTTTTATTCTTAATTAACAAAAGCCGTCACCGGGATGAAACATAAGGAGTAGAGGAGCTATGCCGATTCTAATTCAAGTGGAGGCATCTCAGGGGGGAGCGGGGGAGCGGGGGGGTCCAGGGGGTGGAGTCAGGGGGGAGGAGGGTCCACGGGCGGTGTCATGGGGGGGGGGTCAGAGGGCGGGGTTTCCGGGAGGGGGGGTCCAGCGTGGGGAAGCCAAGTGCGGGGTTACGGTGGAGGGGGGGGGGGTCATCGGGCGCGTGTGAGGGCGGGCGTTTAGGGGGGGGTCCATGGCGGTGCTCCAGGCGGTGTCATGGGGGGGGGGGGGGGGGGGTTCAGAGGGTGGGGTTTCCGGGAGGGGGGGTCCAGCGTGGGGAAGCCAAGTGCGGGGGTACGGTGGAGGGGGTCATCGGGCGCGTGTGACGGTGGGCGTTTGGGGGGGGGGTCCATGGCGGTGGTCCAGGGGGTGTCATGGGGGGGGTTCAGAGGGCGGACTGTCCATAGGGGGGGGGGGCGTCCAGCGCGGGGAAGCCAAGTACGGCGGAGGGGGGGGGGGGTCGTCCGTGGAGCGTCTGGCAGGGAAGCCGCCGTCTCAAAGCTCATTCAAGTGGCGGCATCTCATTCAAGTGGCGGCATCTCAGGGGGGAGCGGGGGGGGGGGGTTCCAGGGAGTGGAGTCAGGGGGGGAGGGTCCACGGGCGGTGTCCGGGGGGGGTCAGAGGGCGGGGTTTCCGGGAGGGGGGGTCCAGCGTGGGGAAGCCAAGTGCGGGGGTACGGTGGAGGGGGTCATCGGGCGCGTGTGACGGTGGACGTTTGGGGGGGTCCATGGCGATGGTCCAGGGGGTGTCATGGGGGGGGGGTTCAGAGGGCGGACTGTCCATAGGGGGGGGGGCGTCCAGCGCGGGGAAGCCAAGGCGGAGGGGGGGGGGGTCGTCCGTGGAGCGTCTGGCAGGGAAGCCGCCGTCTCAAAGCTCGCCGACAGACAGGTCCTGACAGGTTTCTTGGAAAAGCGTGTGTGACAACCATATATGTGTCGGAAAATTTTCGGTAATATGAAAACGCTAGGCGCCACATGAAGGGCGGCACCTTTCAAAGCCCATTATTTATGACATGCAGCTGGTTCCATTCCGAAAGACAATGTCAATTGCATCCGCCCCGTTTCAAAGCTCGCCGACAGACAGGTCCTGACAGGTTTCTTGGAAAAGCGTGTGTGACAACCATATATGTGTCGGAAAATTTTCGGTAATATGAAAACGCTAGGCGCCACATGAAGGGCGGCACCTTTCAAAGCCCATTATTTATGACATGCAGCTGGTTCCATTCCGAAAGACAATGTCAATTGCATCCGCCCCATCTCAAAGCTCGCCGACAGACAGGTCCTGACAGGTTTCTTGGGAAAAATCTTTAGGGGTCAAAGGGACCGCGGATGGACCACTTGAGCGCAGCTGCACGCTTGAGGGGGGGGGGGGGGGTTCCCACGGTTCTTCGAACGTGTTCAAACCTGTTTTTCACGATTGAGGGGGGGGGGGATTTGAGTGGGAGGCTTACAAGGGAGCTTATAATTTCGTGGACCAGGCTCAGACTGCACGATTCCACTGCACCAACAACATCTAAAAGAACTTTGAAAGTGCGGGGAAAATGGATCTCTCGAGTATCAACAAAGTCGGCCGGATGGCAGAATTCCTCCCAACGAAGAAGCTGTCAGAACTCCCCGTTAAGTCGGAACGACTAATCTCCGACATAAGGGCCGTACAAACCAAATTTGGGAAACGCTACATCGCAGACATCGCGGATGAGTTCTCCGTCTTCTTACCGGCGCGACTTGTGAAGGCCTTCGACCAAGATCCGACAATGTTCGAGAGTATGCTGCAAGTGGCACGCGATGGTCAGCTCTGCATGCAGTATATTGGTGGAAAATACAACAGTGTCGAGTTCCGTCGTCTCTAAACATGGTGGACGGGAAGAAAAAAAATCGTAGGAACACCATCGTCGAACCGCTGTCCGCATCATCGAGAGTATGCTGCAACTGATCAACTCAGTGATGGGAACTACAACAGTGTCGAGCTGCATCGTCTCCAAGCGTGGAGACAGAATTGAGCACCATCGTTGAGCGGCTGTTTGCATGGTTTTTTTTTCAAAGTGCTGATTATGTAAAAAAAATGTATATGTTTGGTCGAATTGTAAATGATGGGTGTTTTCGTCGTAGAATAAAGAATACAAATGACATTTTCATCGAAATGTTTTTTATTCATTAAAAATCCCTCGCTCACGCTTCGTACACAGAGAGCCAGCTTTTCAACGACTCTACATTCGCTTTGGCGCAATTGTATTTTGTATTGAAGGAATGATGGGGACATTTAACGTTTGCGATTTTCGGCAACTTCTGCAGCGATGGACAGTCCAGAGTCTCCAGATCGATGACTTTTGTTGCTGAATCCGTGAATCTCGATAGCCACGAGCACTTCTCGAATCCCTTGGCATAGATCGTAAGAGCTCCTTCGAAGATTCCTCGAATTGTCGTTCTAGCTGCCTCGTATGGTATGCCGCTGTGTTCCCATCGTATTCCATGATAATTGCGTTCCAGCCACTTGTTTGTCATTTTGTACTTGGCCGGTAAAGCGTCCCAGGCGAATGGTGCATCGAAGAAGAATGTCAGCGGTTCAGCGTTCTTCTCATGGAGTTTAACGATGGACATCTCCTTTAGGACAAATTCGTTGACGGGTCTCTTGAAGCCTTGCACATCGACGATAAGCTCCATGCTGACTGAAGTGGACGCGAATTATCGGCATGATTTTATACCAATTTTTTAACTCCACCACTGATTGGATTGTACTCGACAATACGATCATGGAGGATCATGCAGTACGCTGAAGTTTGCGGTGGAATATTGTTTTTCAATTCAAACTCAAGGCGCACATCAACAGGACCGGACTTGAGCGAATCGTTTTGTTTTGAGCAGTCAATGACAACGAGGGGGGCTTTCTCTAAAAATTCCACCCTGCTCAGCCATGGTTCAGCCTCTTTGTTGTAATAGGTCGGTTGAAAATTCGCATACATCTCGTAGAGTAGAGCATATTGATTTTGATCAATGTTCAAATTCAAATTTCCATATGGATAACATTGTGAGTTGAAGTATAGCTTGACGTCGCTCAGGTTACAATGATCAAAGTGGCTCGCATTTTGTGCTTTCTTATTTTTGCGCCCCGTCTGCAGCGCGAGTATGACATATCGTGGCTTCTCCAGCTGATTCGAAGTTTTCACAGACCACACGTGCTTGGAGGTGGCAGGCAGCAATGGATATTCATACAGTTCCCATGTTCGGAAACTCATGGAGATTGGTGCGTCTTTGGCGAGAAACTTTAACAGTTGAATTTTTCGCTGATCCGAGACTGTCACATACGGCACGAGCCATTCTATTTTATGCAATGCGAGTTTGTAGTCTTCGGGCGCTGTTTGTACAATGTCATTGTCGTCAGTCTTCGATCTCGTCAGAATCAACTCGTGCTTGGCATTTACAACAATTTTCCGATAATCTTCGGCAAATCCGAGGAGCATGCTGAGCGGTATACAGACATCAAAGTTTCCCGATACATCTACAATCTGCTTGGTCTCTTCGACATCGAGCCATCCAGTGTTCTCGAGCATAGAACTTTTGGCCGGTGAGAGAGATGAATATCCCTTAATTACACTCGTAATACCGACATTCTTATTACGATAGATTTCTATAGCATTCAACTCATATCGCACTTCCTCAAACAAATGACAAATGGAATTGTTGACGAGACTTGTAGCAGTGGTTGGCGTCCCATCTCGCTTTGATAATTTCCCACATATGTGTAGGGAACTCTTGCTCGGCAGGATGGAGAGGTCTTGATGTTGGATTGCAATACGGACTTCATCGCTGTTATTGAAGGTTGAAGATGCATATGGCTGATGAGCGTGAATCTCACAATGGACGATGGATTCATCAAAGACCACGGGCGTCTGAATGTTTACAATTTCTTCTTCCATTTCACACAACAGACGCACAGAGCACAGACTAAATAATTTTTTACACGCTTTCGCCACGCACTTTGAGACCCAAATTCTTCAAGAGTAGCACGTTTTGAGGTGTTAGCACTTTGGGCGCCGGTCGACGACTGATTGTTTTTATCCATGACCGTTTATTGTTATTGGAAGATCTGTTGAAAACAATGCCCATCACGACTTTATATGCAGGCGTATGGTGATTACTTCACCGCGGAAATTTACCAAATCACCGTCTTGATCCACTATGCGAAGCTGTACCGTGTCAATTGTTCGGCTCGTGATTGGCAGATAAATTACGTGGGAGGGAACTTCAATGATCTTATAGCCCGGTGGCACAGATGGAAAAAATTCATGAATTGTGTGTACTTTTTGTCCGTTAATATAGGCGCCAGCGGTAATGTTGCACTCAACGCGTAGGGCGTTCACTTTGAGAATGGCTACTGGACGATCGGATTCGTGTCTTTTATTGGCTTCCAATTTGCGTGCGGTGAAGCCTAGTAGATGTGCAATAGAATCTTTTGGCTCAAAATTTACATCATGATCACACTCGATCTCACTGCGTAGCGTGTTATTGTTGGGTTTAATGCTGATGCTGATGTTTTTACGCGTGAGCTCTGCTTGTACAAACGTCTCAATATCCTCTATTTCATAACTGCCCGTAGGTATCGTCAACACCTCATCTCCCACGTAAAGTTTATCGTGGTCAACGTCGATATTGGGAATAGAATTGAAAGTTAACAATTCTACGAGGCCGAGAGTATAATTTTTGTGTGCCGAGAGTTCGATGGGGGGAAAGTATTGCGCCTCGAGGATAGACGATAAGCCAGATATGGTCAATGTTAAACTTTCGTTCATGATGCTGGTAAATTAACAACTGAATTCCCCCCCCCCCCCCCCCGTCATTTCCCCCCTATATATAATGTATATTTGTCTTTGTGCTGCAGCTGCCGACAAAGAAACTTGAGACACAAATATCCACATTCAATCGTATCATATTCCTGATATCTAGTATAATTGTAATGAACGCTACCGACACGGAAATATTTCATGAGCTCGGATGGTGGTGGAAGATTGCCGAAACTATCAAAGTACATGACTTTCGATCCGGTCTTTTTGTAAGCGACCCAATGCGTGCCAGGACCGATATTTTCATCCAAATTTACAATTGCTGCTTCACATTTGAGGGGTCCACTCGCTGGCAATGTATCGCGCATGTAAACTCCACGAAAATGTGGAATCTTTAGGATTTTTGCGTAGTCGAGTAGGTCGCGGTCGGTGAGGGGTCGATGTGGTAGCGTTACTTCTAGTTTTTTGGCTTGATATGGAGGCCCAATCCCTGCTTATACGATTTCAGATGTAGACCCCGACCTAATGCAATTGCTTCAATTGCCCGATTATGACGCTTACTTTCATCCAATTCACGCTTAGCTGCTTGAGCAGCATTTACAGCTTTAACTATACTAGCCGCAACACCCGACAAAGCACCCGCAGCGCTAAGACTCGCAAAAATGGGCACGAGGAAGGGCAATAAACCACCAATTTTATGGGGTACAGGTAGAACCCGAGGTGTGCGCACTTTACCACCTTGCAACTTTACCGCCGCACGAGCACCCTTTAGAGCTGATTTGATAATCTTATGCGGATCATTACTTTGAATCATTGTCTTCTTTGCAGCGCCAAATATCTTTTTCAAGCAAACGCCACCCTTGCGACCCTTCATTCCCATGCCAAATTTTCTCTTTGTCGTCATAATATTTGCCACACCCCAAGCACTGGCTTTTTCACCGATACTAGCGTCTCTCGCGGTAACACGTTGCCTAGCCTGTTCAGCCAACACTTTATCCGCCAAATGCCTCGCCTCGAGATTATCCGGATTTTTCGAATACGCAATATCGTGTTGTTTGCAAGCCGTATCCAATGGATTAATGCCCGGATCACCACGAGCAAGGCGCTTGGCCAACTTTGTGCCTGGTCCACAATACTGATAGCCAGGCAAATGGAGTTCAACGGGGAGTTTGTTGATTAGGCGGTTGACCAAACCTTTATCACTCTTCCCATGCACAATCATGTCTAAAGACAATACGCGACTGACGGATAGTACCTATAAGAAGCCTATTTATATGATTCCGTCGTTAGTCGTGTATGAGATGACGTCCAGGAAGCAAACTATCGGAGGCGGACTTCCCGTGATAAATTTCGACGAGTTTGTCGAAGACCGTGGGGGGGAAAAGAATCGCCATGGGAATTTATTGCCGAATAGCATACGTGCACTGTTTTGTGGTCCATCGAATTGTGGGAAAACCAACGCTTTGCTCACTCTCATCATCCATCCGAATGGTTTGAGATTTGAGAATATTTACTTGTATTCCAAATCGCTCAGACAGCCAAAGTATAAGTTGCTCGAACACCTACTCGAACCTGTGAGTGGAGTTGAATATCATCCATTCGAGGCACATGAACAAGTGATAGCACCAAGTGATGCACGATCCAACTCTATATTCATCTTTGATGATATAGCATGCGAAAAGCATGATAATGTTCGGGCCTTCTTTTCCATGGGATGCCATGAGATTGTTGACAGTTTTTATCTTTGTCAGGCGTACACTCGTATTCCCAAACATTTCGTGAGGGATAATGCAAATTTCGTGGTGCTTTTCAAGCAGGATGATATGAATCTCAACCACGTCTACAATGACCATGTTAATACGGACATGACTTATACGTGCTTTAAAAACATGTGCGTGAAATGCTGGAATTCCGACAAGTATGCATTTATCACAATTGATAAGGATTGATAAAGGATATTGCACATGCCGTGGTAGTGACAACATGAAGAGCGAACAATTGTTGCGTGAAAAGGATGTGTTGCGTGAAATTGCCAAGGCGCGCGATGCAATCAGACGAAAGCATCGAATGATGAAAATTGGGAAAGATAACGATCAGCAGAGAATGCAGGATGTCTTTAAGCCTATAGTGGGGCCATTGGAGAAATTGGTGTCGTATAAAAACGGTGAGGTGGTGAAGGAGGAAATTAAGGATGAAAAAGTGGGTGATAATGTTGAAGAAGGAGATGCGTTGAATAGTGTGGTAAATCAAAATGCGGCACATGATTCCTTGAAGAGTGAAACACAAGATTCGTTTAAATTGATATATGAGGATGATGATGACTCGCAAAATGTTGATGAATTAATCAACGAATATCTCCTGCTATTACAAACAAATAGAAAGGCGGGCTTGGATGTATTATACGGTGTACGAAATCTCGCAAACAACAAGTTAATGATTGGCAATTCTCCGATAATTTTCGACTCTCAACATATTCGTGTGGGAGATGCGAGTTATGCGAAAACGGTTGGATTAACGGAGCTGTTGTTTAAAAAAGTGCCTAATGTCGAAACTCTCACACCGGATGATTTGAAAAACTACGAAAAGATTGTAATCTCGACAAATACGCACAAAAAATTGTACAAGCCTAGTGAGGCTATACGACGTAACACCAGCCACAAATTTAACACATATGTCGCAAATATAGTCGATCATCATGTGGGACAGACATGCCAAAGTATAAGCTAGCTAGAAAAAACACCCAATTGGACTATATTTATTGGGACAATCCAAACGAGCTAGTGGATCGTCTTCGCTTGCTTCTGGCATCCCAAGCAGCCGGAAATTCATCACATGCGAATGAAATTATATCGATTATTGAGGAATTGCGCGAAGCTGAAATTATTTATTAACTCGACATCGGAGAATTTACGCATTCTCATCATGAGTGTCGATGTGTTTGGACGTCATTCAAGTAGGAGTGTACTCCACAGTAAACAAGGTCCTCCAGGTCGACCCGGGATTCGCTTGAGAATTACCGCAGATGGTCATTATGACTTGGGGCAGAAACGATTGTGTAACATTGCAAATCCGGAAGGAGAAGATGACGCCATCACTCTAAGTGCGTTACAAAGAAAATCCCGAACTATCATTAAGAACATACGCAAAGAAATGAATGAGAGTAGTCAGTTGTTGGTTAATAGACTTGAAGCTACGATACGAGACATTGCGAGGACACTCGAGGCCGATGTCAAAACTCTACAAGATTTGGCGATTCGTAATTCAAACGTCATTGCTGAATTGGACGCACGACTGAGTGGACTGGAAAATGAGCGAAAAAAGGGGCGCTCTCGTGCTGGAGCTACATAAGCCTGCTCGACGAAACTATCCGCGTCGACATGTGGACATCCGTGGCTTGGACAAGACCTGGCAAGCTGATCTCGTCGATATGTCATCATACGCGCGTCACAACTCCAAACACAAATTTCTCCTCACCGTCATCGATACGTTCTCAAAATTCGCCTGGGCCGTGCCAATGCTGAGTAAGAGTGGTAAAGATGCAGCAGTAGCAATGAAGTCGATCCTCGTTAAGGGACGCATACCGCAGAACTTACACGTCGATCGGGGAAAAGAATTCTACAATTGTGACTTTAAGGCCGTCATGAAAAAGTACAATATTCACATGTATTCAACATATAGCAACTTGAAGGCATCCATTTGCGAGCGTTTGAATCGTACATTGAAAAATAAGATGTGGATGCAATTTAGTCTTCGTGGTAATTATAAGTGGATCGATATTCTTGATAATCTAGTAGCCGAGTACAACGATTCTGCACACCGCACCATTAAGATGAAGCCGAGAAATGTCAACGCGTAAAATGAGAAGCAACTGCAGCAGATTTTCAATAAGCCCCCAATGAAAAGATTGCCGAAATTCGCCGTTGGTGATAAAGTGAGAATCAGCAAATTTAAGACTGTTTTCGAAAAGGGTTACACCCCAAACTGGACAACGGAAATATTTACAATCTATCGTGTGAAAAAAACTCATCCCGTCACATACCACTTGAAGGACCATAAAGATGAATCGATCGCCGGTGGTTTCTACGAACAAGAGCTTCTCAGAGTCAAGCACCCCGATATCTATCTCATTGAAGCGGTATTGAAGAAGCGCGGTAATCGAATGTTTGTAAAATGGCTAGGGTTCGACAATAGTCACAATAGTTGGATAAGTAAATCCGATTTGTAGCCGACAATAAAGAAAGTGGAAAAATATGTATGTTTTATGACTCTTAACCTGCTGGTCGTCCCCGCATCCCTCCAAGGCCTCCACAGCAGGCTTCCCCCCTTCTCGCCGTCGCTCTTTTTCATGGAACGTGAGGAGATGGATAGAGTGAATAAACACATGGGATTATAAAAAGTCCGTTTCTTTATTTACGGAAAATAATTCATTCTCGCACAATATATACAACAAACATAATTTTAACTTCGAGTGAACAAAATATATACATAATTTTCACGAGTTTTATACATCGATATTCATAAAAAAATGTACACAATTTTACATCAAGGTTGTGGGAAAGAAATTTACAAAACTTTTCATGACGGTATTCTATAATGCCCCCATGGTAGGGTATCCGAGGTCCCAGGTATGATATACCGCTTATCGTCATGAGGACTCAGAGCAATTTTCGTCTCGCGAATAGTGCAGACTTGGTGTAATTTTGATCGAATGCACGTTTGACTACGCTCCATTTCAACTTCTTCCCTCAAGCATTGAGCATAATCGTCAAATGTGATTGTCCTCGCCACAACGCTACTCTTGACACCTTTAACTTTTTTCGTGTCCTTCTTACCCTCGACACGTGTCGCGTACATTTTCGATCGAAGTCCAATGAACTCGGTCATAATTGCTCCATTACATTCGTCCTTCATGAGACCGGGTACCTTCTTGTTGACGAGCGGTATACCATACCTATTGTCCGCCGAATAATCGCTTGTATCGAATTTGGAAATGTCGCGCTTCATGTCGGCATATATATCATCGCTCTCAATGTCATATATGAGACTGTCCGTATCGGTATTCATGACTTTACGTTTATCTCGATACAGAGGTACCATATACTCGTGATGAAATCCATACAAGCACGTTTTGGATATGTCGAGTATGCACATACCCACATATATCGGCTTGTTGAATTTCACCTCGAGATTGCGCAATTCCACGGCAACGAGATTTTCCGAAAAAAACACTTCGGCTGTGGAAGTTTGGCTTCGCAATCATTGCCTCTGTGCCATATCTGCCCTCCCATTTTGTTAAAAGCTTTACATCTACATGGTTGCGCAAATTCTCCATCGTTTTGCCAAAGACCGCATTATTCATTAATTTGAACAAATTCTTTTCGAAATCGTTTTTGGCAAGCGTTCGAAACTGGGTATTCAACTCAATATACGAACGCAGCCATGGGGATTGTGTAAACTGTAGGACTCTGTGGATTTTCGTGAGGCGAAGCCCATGGCGTAAGCACTGTTGCAAATTCCGGTAGTGTATGATGTAGCGTTTTTTATCGCAGACAGTTGCTAGCAGCTTTTCTTCCCGTTTACCCGGCGGTTTTTCATGTATTGGACAAAACGGCAGGTCTTTGTGCGCATCATGTAGAGATTGAGGATATTCCAAGTCGACTTCAAGGATGTAGCCTATAGGTGAGTCTAGCGCAATGCATGATGGATCAAAATTGGACGCATCGTTGACCCATCGAAAATCTGCATATGGCAAGGGCTGACACATTGCCCATCCATACAAATTGTTGACGTCAAAATACATCAAGTATGATGATGCTTTCGATGGATCAAACGACTCTATGTACTTGTTATTAGCGCGTGCATATCGGTTCGAGCATTGACTCAGACCACCGCGTATACCCCGCTCAATGAATAAAACCATGTCGATGTCAGTTAGTAATTCAAACTTGACATTCGAGTGTTTTAACATTGCATCCCTGGTATATCCGGGCAATGTGTAGTAATACGCGGGATCTAGGCCATAGCTCTCAACGTATGTATTTCGAAAGTTTTCGAAAATATCAGCTAATAACAAGACATCTGTCTTCAAGTACAAATCGCTATAGTCACCCAGCGTTCGAATGGAGAACCGCTCCCAAACTTGCTCAGCATGTGCGTACTCGCTCTCACATACTGTAGCATCTGTCAGGGAACTGTAAAATGCGTCACGTGGTGGTAGGCAAGTATCTTCTAGCTTGGTCACATCATCAATATATTCATAAGGGAAGACCCCTTTTCGCGTCAGCAAATTGAAATCATCTTTCGAGAGAGTTGGGAATTGTGTGCGTAAAATTTTGAGTTTGTCGTCGGTCAAGAATGATGCTAATTTGTCGAGACTGGTGTTGAGGAATTTGTATGAGTCGATAAAGCGCAATTGGATCTTGTGTTTTGAATCGTCTGTAATTTTAACATGCTTCGTGAAGGAGATGTATTTCTCCTTTGTGATTGGAAGCACATCGGTTCTTCCTTCGAACGCTGTGGCTACTTCCTTGATTATAAAATGTGCATCATAACCGGATAAATTGTGGAAAACTACTGAAATGAAAAATGACTGCTTGTAATTTAGGTTGCAGTTGGAATGGGCAGGACCTCTATAGCGCCCAGTCAGATGACAATGATCTCGAACGCGTACATCTTCTTGCGCAAATGGTTTCTCACATATGCGACATTGAGTCGCTGCGCGAAAACTAACCCACTCACTCGCTGTTAAATACACCATTGGTACATTATCACAGAAAGTTTCTTTTATCCGCAGTGCTAGATTTTTTAGGTCTTCTACAAACCATGATACACAATCAGCACTGCGATGCGAGTGATATGAAGATAATGAATCGTCATACGAACAACACTCGTAATATCCGATACTAAATACTTCATGGTGTTGGTACATATCTTTCGCTAGGTTCTCCCCATCGGTCTTTGCCAACACACACTCCAAATCAGCATACACAATGAAGGGATGTCGCTCTTTCCGGCTAAAGTTGCTGAACTGGAGCCACTTATTGGTGTCGTTTGGTAGTCGAATTGCACAGTCGTTTATTGCTCTACAATCGACCTCGTGTGATTGCAATTTTTCCTCGGAACCGAAGTGGTGCAAGCATCTGCAAAAAAAAAAGATTGTTTTGTTTAATTCGTCTAGTATATATGATTACATATATATATATATATATATATATATATATATATATATATATATATATATATATATATATATATATATATATTATGTTAACTACATACCGATCACCGATATATTTTTTATGCCCGTTTTTGCTCAGTTGCTTCGTCACGAGTCTCGACAGGTTCCTGATCCATACGAAGTGTCCCACATTGCTGTCCTCGGTATCTTGCATGTACAGCAAATTGATGTGCTTATCCTTCTTGTGTTGACTGACTCGTATCGGAACAATGTCCTTTTTGGCGGTGGTGGTATACACGTTGATCGATACATTGTTGTGAGCTTCAAATTTTTTAATTTGATGTATCGTTACCGGGAATTCGATATCCTGAAGATTCAGTACTGTCGAATAATGCGGGTAAGAAGATGGACGGTGACTGTTTTCTTCAGCTGGATATAGAGCAGCGACAACTGCCCATGCGAAACATGCATTGCCGCCCGATTTGATGTTAACCACAGCCCTCTTTAACATTATTTCCCGCGGCAATGATATGGAGCACCCGGCACGCATTGGATTATACTCATTTACATTTATCGTGAGGTTAAGTATTTTCTGCAGAGCCCAGCCACTATCACGATCTTGGAATTCATCGAGTAATGTTAAAGTGGGCTCCATAACACGCTGCTCATACCACTCGTTCAAATCGCTTGTGCTAAATAGTTCACAGTTTCGCGTGTTGATACTTTTATTTGCATGTTTGTCACCACTCGCGAATTCACCATTAAACACTGTATTAACTTTGATGCTGTTGTGCTTGCCGATAATATTTTGCACATGTTGAAGCACTAGGACGCGAGCATCATTTAGGAAGTGTCTCGGCTCGATGTGGCTGCGATTGATGATGGAACCGGTCAGTATCCGGCTCTCGAAGGATGTTTCAATCTCCCGCCAGATTAATTCATGATCACCGTGTCCTGCGCCCGTGTGTATGAAACGATTCCGCACACAATTCCTCAATCCTTCCAGCCGCGCTATTTGGGCTATTAGTGACTGTTGATGTCCGATTAATAATCGCGGGCGCTTAATCCGGCTTTGCGTTTCCAGCCCTTCGACGAACTCGACGCATCGTTGCTCCCACGCGGAAAAATCTTCGATTGAGCGTAAAAGCACGGCTTGGTCATGCAAGATTTGCTCCATGTTGACGAGTATGAAAAAACTTCCACGATGTTAACAGACTGACTGCTTCATGCAAAGTGCGGCCAGATTTGAGCGGAGCGGATCATTAAAAAGGCTCTTCGGGGGAAAAAAATCGGCCCTCTCTCTCAGGAAAACGGAGTTTCCCGATAACGCGTAGATCGCTTGAGGACCATGAGACAAAAAACAGGAAGTCGGGATGCATCGGGTCGAAAGATTTTATGGGTCCTGCAGCTCAAGTGGTCCATCGGCGGTCACCGCCTTTGATCCCTAAAGTTTACAGTTTTTCCGAGAAATCCTGACTTGTCGAGACCTGTCTAAAGTGTTGGCGAGATTCGTGGTGGGTGGCCTCGCATGCAAACATCTTGACGTTATATTTCGGAATGGAGACCTCGACAAGAGCTGCGCTCAAGTGGTCCATCCGCGGTCCCTTTGACCCCTAAAGATTTTTCCCAAGAAACCTGTCAGGACCTGTCTGTCGGCGAGCTTTGAGACGGGGCGGATGCAATTGACATTGTCTTTCGGAATGGAACCAGCTGCATGTCATAAATAATGGGCTTTGAAAGGTGCCGCCCTTCATGGGCGCCTAGCGTTTTCATATTACCGAAAATTTTCCGATACATATATGGTTGTCACACACGCTTTTCCAAGAAACCTGTCAGGACCTGTCTGTCGGCGAGCTTTGAAACGGGGCGGATGCAATTGACATTGTCTTTCGGAATGGAACCAGCTGCATGTCATAAATAATGGGCTTTGAAAGGTGCCGCCCTTCATGTGGCGCCTAGCGTTTTCATATTACCGAAAATTTTCCGACACATATATGGTTGTCACACACGCTTTTCCAAGAAACCTGTCAGGACCTGTCTGTCGGCGAGCTTTGAGACGGCGGCTTCCCTGCCAGACGCTCCACGGACGACCCCCCCCCCCCCCTCCGCCGTACTTGGCTTCCCCACGCTGGACGCCCCCCCCTATGGACACTCCGCCCTCTGAACCACCCCCCCCCCATGACACCCCCTGGACCACCGCCATGGACCCCCCCCCCCAAACGCCCACCGTCACACGCGCCCGATGACCCCCTCCACCGTACCCCCGCACTTGGCTTCCCCACGCTGGACCCCCCTCCCGGAAACCCCGCCCTCTGACCCCCCCCCGGACACCGCCCGTGGACCCTCCCCCCCCCCTGACTCCACCCCTGGAACCCCCCCCCCCCGCTCCCCCCTGAGATGCCGCCACCTGAATTAGAATCGGCATAGCTCCTCTACTATAGGGGGATCGATTCGGCGAAGTATATAGAATAAGCACGTAAATAGAAAAAGTCGCTACTGTCATGCGTGTTAGCAGCAGACGGCTTTTTTGAGATTTTTCGTGCGAGTAAGGAGGCACGATTCGCGAATAACAATTTTTTAATTAACTTAACAAAGTCGTCATCGGGATAAATCATAGGTCAATCGATTCGTTTTATTATAAACAATAAGCAGCTGAATTGAAAAAGTAGCTGTGGTCATGCAGGTTGGCAGCAGACGACCGTTTGTGAATTTAATCGTGCGGCCAGAACGACTCTTTTCGCGAATAACAATTTATTTTTGTTAATGAACAAATGCCGTCACCGGGATGAAACATAGGGGAATGGATTCGGCCAAGGATATAGAATAAGCACGTAAATATAAAAAGTCGCTACTGTCATGCGTGTTAGCAGCAGACGGCCTTTTTTAAGATTTTACGAGCGAGTAAGAAGGCGCCATTCGATAATAGCAATTTTTTAATTAACTTAATAAAGTCGGCACCGGGATGAATCATAGGTCAATCGATTCGTCTCATTATAAACAACAAGTAGCTGAATTGAAAAAGTAGCTGCTATCATGCAGGCTAGCAGCAGACGACCTTCTGAGAATTTAATCGTGCGGCCAGCACGACTCTTTTCGCGAATAACAATTTATTTTTGTTAAAGAACAAATGCCGTTACCGGGATGAAACATAGGGGTATCGTTTCGCCTAATTATATAGAATAAGCACATAAATAGCAAAAGTCGCTACTGTCATGCGTGTTAGCAGCAGACGGCCTTTTTAAAGATTTTTCGTGCGAGTAAGGAGGCGCGATTCGCGAATTACAATTTTTTAATTAACTTAACAAAGCCGGCACGGGGATAAATCATAGGTCAATCGATTCGTCTCATTATAAACAATAAGCAGCTGAATTAACAAAAGTAGTCCCCCTATGCTTCGCCCGGTGACGGCATTTGTTGATTAACAAAAATAAATTCTTATTCTCGAAAAGAGTCGTGCTGGCCGCACGATTAAATTCACAAAAGGACATCTGCTGGCAACCTGCATGACAGCAGCTAATTTTTCAATTCAGCTGCTTATTGTTTATAATGAGACGAATCGATTGACCTATAATTTATCCCGGTGTCGACTTTTTGACGTTAATTTAAAAAAAAATAATTCGCGAATCGCGCCTCCTTACTCGCACAAAAAATCTTACGGGTTACCCCCTCTTGCGATTTTGAAAAAAATCGTTGTTTTTTATTGCATTTTTTTGAAGTATAAGTATCTGAGAATATGTCCTGAAAATTTCAAGTCGATCCGAACAAAATTGACTGAGATATGAGCGTTGAAAGAGAAGAATCCGTTGTGTAAACGACCGGCTAGTCTGCCGTCTGGCGCGCTCGACCCTCCCTCCGACCTTCAATGCATTGTTCGATGAAAAGGGTTCTATACCTGGCATTCACAACGTTCATATAATAGACTGGAATTTATAAAAACGTATTTTCGTTGTCTGTTATGGTCTAAACTCATCAGTGTAGCTCGAAAGTTCGACTATATAAGACGTATATTCCGCCGTTCATAATATTATAAGCGCAGTTTTTATTCATTTTACATTCAAAAATGGATCGAAAAAAAGGTTCGCGACAAACAAGAAGCAGTGATAATTTACGGAAATCTCGACCAAAAAAAAGGAAGGGTGTTTTTAACCCCAACCTGGCCGAAACGGAAACTGAAAGTTTCAGATCGTCTGCGAAGAAACTGAAAAATAATATTGATATGACTGTGAATCAAAGTCCTAATATTGAATATCGGATTTTGAACTTTTGGGTTGTGTTTGCTGCTATTTCAAATTTAGTGAAGTGCAAAACGTGTAATGGAAATATTACATTTGAAACGGCAAGTGCAAGAGGACTAGGCTTCAAAATCGTTGTGAAATGTGACTCATGTGCAGATAATTTGATACCATCTTCTCCTTTTTTGGAACATTCGTATGAAATAAATCGTCGATTTATATTCACCATGCGAGTTCTCGGCATAGGATTGGCTGGAGCACAAAAATTTTGCGGACTTATGGACATGCCAAGGTTTCTTACCGAGACTACATATTCAATAATTTTGAAAAGTATTTATGAGTCTGTGAAAACATGTGCAGATGTAATATTTGAAAAGCCGTACGAGAAGAAATTGAAGATACACCTAATGCAGAAGGCGATGCAACTCCTCAATTAACAGTTTCCGGAGATGGATCCTGGAGGAAGCGAGGATATACGTCGTTGTTCGGAGTCACATCAGTCATAGGCTACTACAGTAGAAAAGTACTTGATCTTGTGGTAAAAAGTGCGTATTGTAAAATGTGTGAATCATGGAAACATAAGCTAAATAATGCGGAATACAAAGAATGGTATGAAACACACGAAGATAAGTGCAGTGCAAATCACGAAGGCTCCTCGGGAAAAATGGAGGTGGACTCCATTATCGAAATGTTTAAGCGTTCAATAGAAAAATATAATGTCCTGTACCGTTACTATATTGGAGACGGAGATTCGAAAACGTACACTGGGCTAGTAAATTCTCATCCTTATGACGACGTAGAAGTTATAAAAAAAGAATGCATCGGTCACCTCCAAAAGCGTATGGGATCCCGCCTTCGTAATTTAGTTTAAAAAAACAAAAAGCTTGGTGGTAAAGGATAGCTGACAGGAACATTTATTGACAAGCTCACTGTGTACTATGGACTTGCTATTCGACGCCATTCTGCTTCTGTTCACGATATGCATGAGGCAATATGGGCGACCTTCGATCATTACAGTTCAACCGATGCAAATCCACACCATGAGAGATGTCCTACCAGTGCAGAATCGTGGATCGTTCGTATCAACGAGCTCAGGCGAGAAAGGAGGCTTTCCAACACGATTACAAAGCACTTCCATCAAATGTATTGGATGGCATTAACCTATATACAACGATCTGAGTAAGGAAACTTTACTCGAAAGATGCGTCGGTGGCTTCAATCAAAATAATAACGAAAGCTTCAACCAACTTATTTGGAAAATCAGCCCAAAAATCGTCTCGAGTGGAGCAATCGTTGTAAATTTAGCAGCTTATATTGCCGTTGGACTATTCAACGAAGGTTCCAAATCATTATTGTTTTATTTGAACTCAATCGGAGTGAGCTGTGGACACAACGCGCACGAATACGCTGATAAAATGGACGAAGCACGGATTGCACTGGCAGAGAAACGTGCGGCCGAGAGCACTCGTGAAGGAAGAATGTTACGAAGGCAACACTAAATTTCCGTTTTGCAAGCGGCATCGTCGGCGGAAGAACTTCTGGGCCCAGAATAGATGACTTTATGTAAGTTTACAAAAAAAAATATTTTCTTCGTGTAAACTGAATTTGAACTTTAAACGCGTTTTTCTCAAAATGGCATTTCTGAAGTCGGTGACCAAGATTACTCGAACACTAATGAACCGATCTTCTTGAAATTTTGCAGGCTTATTTAATACATAAAAATGTAGTCTTTAATCGTTCGATTTTTTTCGTTAAAATCGAACCATTAACTTTCACTGTCCGCCATTTTGTGAAAAATTAATATTTTTTAAAATCCTTCGATTAAAGACTAGTTTATACTTATATTTGACTAAATCCATCCGCATTTTTTTTCCAGATGATCCACTTCGCCGCAATGTTGGTCACCGCAAACCGTGTATATAAAAACATTATTTCATTGACGGCCATTTGCCACTAAACAATGTAATATTTTTCAATAAAAAAATTACTGAAAGTTCTTCAAGATGTGTTCTTTAAGATGGTATACTGATCGATTAAAAAAGTTTTGTAGTTTTCTTTTAAAAAAATCATGAAAAAGGCCTTTTTTGCGCTACAAGTGGGGGTAACGCCTTAAAAAAGGCCGTCTGCTGCTAACACGCATGACATTAGCCACTTTTGCTATTTATGTGCTTATTCTATATAATTAGCCGAATCGATCACCATATGTTTCATCCCGGTGACGGCATTTGTTCATTAACAAAAATAAATTGTTATTCTCGAAGAGTCGTGCTGGCCGCACGATTAAATTCACCAAAGGTCGTCTGCTGCCAACCTGCATGACAGCAACTACTTTTTAAATTCAGCTGCTTAATGCTTATAATAAGACGAATCGATTGACCTATGATTTATCCCGGTGACGACTTTGTCAGGTTAATTAAAAAATTGTTATTCGCCAATCGCGCCTCCTTACTCGCACGAAAAATCTAAAAAAAGACCGTCTGCTGCTAACACGCATGACAGTAGCGACTTTTTCTATTTACGTGCTTATTCTATATACTTCGCCGAATCGATCCCCCTATGTTTCATCCCGGTGACGGCTTTTGTTAATTAAGAATAAAAAAAAGTTATCCGCCATTTGGGTCTCCGTACTTGAACAAATTTTTTGTTTAAAGTCGTCTGCCGTCAACACGCATGACAATTGCGACTTGACGATTTACATGCTTAATCTATATGAATAGACGAAACGATCGACTCATGATTCATCCCAGTGACGGTTGTTGTTAAACAAAAAAAAACATTTCTGCCAGACGGATATATGCGGCTCATTCACGAGCGGGTAAGTGGTGGGGGTAGGCCCTATGCTGCCTCGCTGCGCTACGAGCCGAGCGCGTACAGTCACGTTAAAAATGTACTGGGTTCGGGCGGCGCGCGTCTGTTAGGTCTGTCTGCCAGCTTCAGCGTCATGATTTAATTAAGTAGGGATATGCGAAATGCGAGGATTTTAAGTACGTTTGAATGTTTTGAATAATTTGAAATGGAAAAGAAAGAATACTGGTCAAAACAGATGTATATTTAAATCATTCTGTTTCATTTATTACACAACATTGTGCAAATAAAAAACATGCTAATGCATTTCTGATCAATTTATTTCGATCCGGAAATTAATCACATAAACAAGAATCTTTATTTCATAACGCTCCCTCTATGAGTTACTGGGAATTACAGGTAAAAAAACTGCATGGCGCATATTCAATAATATTCATGCTTAGAATGTCCTCTTCACATTAGTATGAGCTTTTCATTCATTATTAAAAGATATGTTGAACTACCATGGTCAACGAGACTAACGTTCAAAACCTAATTCTGTCAAACTATCTTCTCTTGGAACGGCATAGTGAGTGGAACACCAATACTTCTAAGCACGGTATTACATATAGGTCTGGAAAATCCAGTGGTGGGGGTAGGTCGCTTTCTGTAGACATTTTTAAATATTGTAGTGGCCGCTAGGATCGTTGCGGTCGGGTTACCCGCATAGTCGAGGGACGGCGGTTGCGCGGGGGATCTCTCTCAGTCCCACCCGCGGACTTCCGACGCAATTCCATCTCCATACAAGTAGCCAGCGGGGTACTTGTATAGAGTACTTTATTTATATTTCTAGGGGCGGCAGCTGCCCCCCGCCCCCAGAAGAACAAATAAAGTCTGCTACCTGTTATCTCCACCCCATTTTCCCGGAAATTAATTTGAGCTGCCCCCCGCTCCTAGCTTAGGTCCTGGGTATGCCCTCGCCTCCGTACTTATACATACCTATTTGTTATAATTGCGAATTTATTGTACGTAGCAAAAGGCGTTCTAGAATAAATGTATACGGAAAAATATGTCATTAAGCGCAATCGAAACTTGAACCGTCGAAATATAGTCGGCGAGCCCGGTAAACATAAATGATTTTAAATGATTTAATTTCACCTCAAGTTTTGCGAGTCCGCTTCGTTGTTCCGATATGGCGCGTTCAAATGCCCATGCCTTTTTTTTCCAAATCCTTTCGCAAAGTTCGGGAATGGAGCATTACGATAATCAATATTTTTAATAAAAACTAGCTCTTTTATATCCCTTTTCTTTGATTGTGAATTCAAGGTAAGTACAAATAAAAAGAAAATTGATTTGATTAGAAATTTAGTGTCATACTTGTGGACTTGTACACTAAGTTTTTATAGTTTTTTTAGCGAAACGCACGTTCAATTACAAATGAACGTTATTAGAAGTTTTTAATATAATTCAACATAATTTTTTTAGGTATCTCAGCTTTTTAAATGCAGGTGAATGAAATGAATAGAAAATGAAAAATATATATGGAGTTACGTTTGGGTAACGTTAACGTTTTATTCGTTTGTCGATTTGGATAACTTTTTTCACAGTGAATTGCTTTTTCAGCTTTAAATTTTCCTGGTGAGCGTTTTGTCGTATTCTTACCCTGCTGCAAATTCCTACACAGGAACCTGTATGGGAACCCGTACGGGATCCCACGTGGTGTTTTCGTACAGGGAACCCGTACGGGTTCCTGTATGGGATCCCACGTGGTAACCCGTACGGGTTCCTGTATGGGAACCCATACGGGATCCCACGTGGTGTTTTCGTACAGGGAACCCGTACGGGATCCCACGGGGTGACCCATACGGGTTCCTGTATGGGATCCCGTACGGGATCTCACGTGGTAACCCGTACGGGTTCCTGTATGGGAACCCATACGGGATCCCACGTGGTGTTTTCGTACAGGGAACCCGTATGGGATCCCACGTGGTGACCCATACGGGTTCCTGTATGGGATCCCGTACGGGATCTCACGTGATAACCCGTACAGGTTCCTGTATGGGAACCCATACGGGATCCCACGTGGTGTTTTCGTACAGGGAACCCGTACGGGATCCCACGTGGTGACCCATACGGGTTCCTGTATGGGATTCCGTACGGGATCTCACGTGATAACCCGTACGGGTTCCTGTATGGGAACCCATACGGGATACCACGTGGTGTTTTCGTACAGGGATCCCGTACGGGATCCCACGTGGTGACCCATACGGGTTCCTGTATGGGATCCCACGTGGTGTCCCGTACGGGTTCCCATACGGCATCCCACGTGGTGTTTTCGTACAGGGAACCCGTACGGGATCCCGTATAGGAACCCGTACCGGTTACTAATGTCAAAAATGAGAAAAGGCAAAATTAAAAATTGGTTTTTGCAGTTTTATTTATCTTCATTGTTACAAAAGTAACACGCTTTAACTAACTTAAACTAACTTCAACACGCTTTAACTAACTTAAACTAACTTCAACACGCTTTCGCAGTTGTTGACCTGTTATCACAGTCATCTTTATTGGTCATCTTGATTATCATGCATCTGCCACACTGTTATTTTTTTTAAGGCCATTTTCTTTTTCGTAAAGGATCCGTTTTTGTTTTTTGTTGAGGTCGTTGATTTTTTCGGATATCGCACGACCGAACAACGATACGGCTTTTTTGAACTCACGACCTGTCAGGCTTTGCTCATTTTTCAAGCGGTTGACATAGCAGTCTGAAAAAGCAAAAACAAATATATTAAACAAAGGCAAAAAATTGCAAATTGATAAGGGGTCGTCCATTAATCACGTGAGGCTCAAATAGGGGGGGGGGGGGTTGGACAACATCACGATTGATCACGCTGGGGGGGGGGGTGTTGTGACATATTGCGTGTATTTTTTTTGTGTGACTACGCGAACAATGCCCTTTAAATATACTGACCATATATATTATTTCGTTATTCATAATAAAATACCGCACTCTATATAACTTGTGTCTGACGTTTCTTAACAAAAAAATACACGTGATGTTGCGGGCGGTGGGGGGGGGGGGGTGAAGGGCTAGAAACCTCACCACATATCACCATGAGGGAGGGGGGGCTCAAAGAGTGGCAAAAAAAACCTCACATGATTAATGGACGACCCCTAATACACAAGCACATGTTCACCGGTGCAGAAGGCTTTATACTTACGATATATGGTCGATTTCTTTTTTGGAGTCAGCGGTTTTCTTATCTGCCCGGGTACCCTTGCAGCCGCTTTCTCGTCCAGGCACCTGTTGACAAGGTCATCTCCCCACACCGCAAATACCAAATTTTTGATGAACTTGGAGTTAGAACTCCCTTGCATATCGTCCCAAACATCTCCTCGAATTCGGATTCCTCCGCCAAGATCAATCTATATATGACAAAATATTATTTCATAGCAGAAATAAAAATTGCATACATGGAAATAAAAAGTACAGATATATGGTACATTACCACACCATCCTTTGCGGAATATTTTGGAGCCAATAACGCGTCCACATTTTTTCCCAATTTGACCTCTGACAAAAACATAGTATGAATATTAGATATTTATAAAATTATAAATGTCTTTACTTTTAACCTTGCGTATTAATTTGAAAGATTTTAAATTTTTTCTAGATGTCTTTATTGGATTTTTTAGATATTTTAAATGCTTATGTCATTTGCGACATTTTAATTGGCATAATAAATCATCTATAACAAAGCGGAAGTAAATGATTCGATTTTGACCGATCGATGGGATCTCTATACCTTTCTCCGTTTTTGTATCGTCTTCTTTTTGTTTCTCGATGGCGTGTTCGTTTCTTTCTTTCATTATCTCGTCCTCGTCGGAAGATGGAGACGATAGTTCCAATGTTCGCCTTTTTTTCCATCAGATTGACAGTCCTATTTTCGTTAAAAATAGCTGCATTCGTGATCGCTTCTTTTTGTTCCTCGATGGCGAATTCGTTTTTTCCTTCCATCACCTCGTCCTCATCGGAAAATGAAGATGGCAGTTCCAATTTTTCTCTTTTTCTCATCAGATTTGCTGCTTTATTTTTGTTTAAAATAGCGGCATTCGTGATTGCTTTATTTTTTTTCACGATTGCTTTTGTCGTTTTCTGGAACATATATGTTAATTTTTTTATCCTGCACTTTCTTCCCGAACATCACAGAAATTATAGTGAAAAGAAATAGTAAAAAAATTGATGCGACAAAACAAACACGTGACACAACTACATATAGGTGTTATAAATATAATGTATGCCGTTCTATCTTGCTCTTCAAATAAAAAGTTATTAACAATTCATTGGTAATAACTTTAAAAAGTTCTAAAAAATTTGTTAAACATATTTTCTTAGAGTAGCGATTACCTTCTCTTCCTTTTTGTTTCGATGATGCGTTATCTTTTCGTCGTCTTCATCGGAACTCGATTTTCGTTTCATGTTTGGCAGTTTCACTCTGCCTATTGCTTTCATTTGATTTTCGATATCATTTTTACTTGCTGAAATTAAATAAAAAATCAATTATTAGGGGCATATATTGTTAGGTTATTGCATATTGTACTGCTAATACACATGGACAAGGAAATATATCGATAAAAAGGATGAAGATTTCCAAGCGGCTGTAGAAAGAAAACTCTTTTTTCAACTGTACAGATTTTTTGCTGCATACAGTAATTGAATTAAACTGTACTTTACATCTTGACAAATATGTGCGTCGCACGTAATGTGTATGTATTACGTTGAGCAAACAAAATTTTTTCTAAATGCAAAACGTCTTTTACGAGTGTAACGACACAATTTTATGAAAGAAAAAAACCTTAGTAAAACAGAGGGTTACAGAGTTAGAGAGAGATAGAGAAATATAGAACATCCTATGTAGTATATATGTGTACGATACGTGCCACTGCTGTGTTTTCGCCCCTTTTTTTTACCGAGAGTAAGAGAGAAAGAGAGAGAAAGAGAAATCACTATAGGGTGAACCGTTTTTTATTCTAAGATTCTACACAGAAATTATTATATTCATTGCACAATGACATAATTCATGTGTATATATTATAACTAACATGAAATAAGCTAAGCTAAACAAATCGCGTTCTTCGATTATTATGACCTTTGTTATGCCCTCTATGCGTGGGGCTATTTTCTACTCATGCAAATGCGGGAGAGATTTTTTCGGCTGTTATATGTACATATGCCACATTTACGCGTCCTTTGTGTCCTATATAAGGTATATAAGCTATATGAAGCATTCCACACCAAGTGAAACACTAAAAAATCATGTGATTTTTAAATAGGCTCATAATTTGTTTTTAAGTTCATTCGAGTGTCAAAAGCAACTACATTTTTTAAGATTTTTAAATTGGATTTTACACTGGGATTGGATACCGGGAAATTTTTCTCGTTTTTTTTTCGATTCATTATACTCAAAAAGTGATGCATTGTACAAAAAAAACGTCAAAGAATTAAACTTAGGTTTTCTAATGTACTTTTCAATCATATATGTTTCGTAACTGTTAACAATTCTGCTAATGTATTTTTCAACGAAATAAGGTAAAAATAATTTTTTTCGTCAAGTTCGCCCGCTTTTATTTTTCTATAAATTTAAGAGAACTTTTGTTGATGTCATAATAAACCACAGGAAAATTGGCATGATGGAGAATTCATATCTTCCAATTATTTTTTAAGGTTAATTGATGAAGAATTTCATCGAACCATGGATATTGAATATCGACAATTGTTTTAGGCACAACAGTGGATTGCGACGAATATTTAGTGTTATCTAAAACTATTTTGTCCTCCTCCTTTTAATTCAATTATGGTTTTGTCTGCCCCGAAATTTTTCATTTTTGAATATTTTTATCGTTAAACAATGAGTGAATCATAATATGGTTAATCTATACTAATCGCAAAAGCCACCGATGAGAAAACCATATGGAATAAAAATGTATCGAATCGTTTTGACCGACTTCTTCCGCAAAATCAATTTTATTAGCATTGAGAGTGAGCAAACCAAATCATTCAACAAACGAGAAGCAAGATTTCTGTTTGATACGAGAATAACGCTACGAAAACCGGTGAATAAATGAAAAATTTTGAGACAGACAAACAAAACCATAATTGAATTAAGAGGAGGAGGACACAATGATTCTAGATAACACTAAATATTCGTCGCAATCTACTGTTGTGCCCAAAACAACGGTCGATATTCAATATCCATTGTTCGACAAAATTCTTCATCAGTTAACGTTAAAAAATAATTGGAAGATATGAATTCTCCTCCATGCCAATTTTTCTGTGGTTTGTTATGACAACAACGAAAGTTTTATCAAATTTATAGAAAAATAAAAGTGGGCGAACTTGGCGAAAAAAAATATTTTTACCTTATTTCGTTGAAAAATACATTAGCAGAATTGTTAACAGTTACGAAACATATATGATTGAAAAGTACATTCGAAAACCTAAATTTTCTTCTATAACGTTTTTTTTGCACCATGCATCTCTTTTTGAGTATAATGAATCGAAAATAAACGAGAAAAATTTCCCGGTATCCAAATTCGAGTGTAAAATCCAATTTAAAAATCTAAAAAAAAATTGTAGTTGCTTTTGACACTCGAACGAACTTAAAAACAAATTATGAGCCCATTTAAAAATTACATGATTTTTTAGTGTTTCACTTGGTGTGGAACCTTGGTGTGGCTTCATATACCAACAAATATTGAGTCCCGCCGAATATCCTTAAATACATCTTTAATAATTATAATAAATATATATATACTTACTGCCCAAGACAAGAACGTTTGCTTTGACGTATTCCAGCAATTCTTCATCCTCTTCGTCGTTTGAAGTATCAGCATTGAACTTGCGAACACTGTATTTTTTGTCCTTCTTAAAATCGTCTTTGTTTTTTGGTGAAAATTTAAAAAAATATTTTATTGGCACTGTCTCAATAGCATTGGTAGTGAGGTACCTCACACGTGCATACATTATGCCATTGCTTCCGGTCGCCATATCGCCAAAATAATATATACGATCTGTATATAAATTGGGAAATTCGCACGCGCCACTTTTTTCGATACACGTTGGACACTTGTTATCAGCAAGCTAAACATGAGACTACTGCGACTGCGGACTGACCTATTCACATGATCGTAGGTTGTATGCGCCGGCAACGTTACGCTGGCAACGCGCGTTGCTATAGACGCACGCGTATGTACAGCAAAATGTGGAGAGCCGTGTAATCTCATTGGTCTTATGATTCCCAGATTTTGCTACACATATGCGCGTTGCTACACATGCGGGTGTATGTGTAGCCAAATTTGGGAACCAAATGAGAGTCGCGGCACTACACATCTTTAGGTTCAGTGTACGGAGCAGGGGGCTGGCGTCTTTTAATTGGAATTGTTGCTACGCGAATTGTCCGCTGTTTGTAGTGTCCTATACTCTGCCACTGGTACGGAGTAATAATATTATCACTTCATGTGGTCCAGTTTAGGAAGTGAGTAACGTAAAATCTGAAGTTCATTTTGTTTGTGTTTTTTGTGCAAATTATCATGGACCGCACAGGTACAAGATATAAAGAGTACCTGCTACCAAATTCGAAAGATCGTATTCCTAGGAGTACTCAGACTAGCAAGAAGAGGCGATTAGAGAATCGAGTGACGAAAAAGGTAATTTAATTGCACATACGAGTATATGTACATTAATAAACAAAATTTCTGCATGCTTTTTGTTTTAAGGGGTTACATCTAGTTGGCGGCCGGAAAAAAGCATGTTGTGATTTTTTGTGGGAAAATGGTTGCAGGTTTTCAACTGTTTTTTTTCACAGTAAATGGTACATCTTTGCGTATATTTAATAATTTTTATTGAAAAAAATTCATAAATGTTAAAGATACGCGTTTTTTCTCAAAACGACTTTTTCAGAATTGGTGACCACGATATCATGACTCAAAAAAAGAGTGGACCGATTCATTTGAACTTTTACATACATTTTTGTATATCAAAAGGCAGTCGTCTTTAATCGAAAGATTTTTCTTTCGATGCATACTTTTTTTGGGTCAAAGAAAATGGGGTGATTTTGTCACCAAAATTTAGACTCACTTTCAATCAGCGACCTTTTTTTTTAATTAATATTCTATTAAATTCTTCGATTAAAGACTAGATAATGCGATGCAAAAACTAAATTCATTTCGTTTTTTGAGTCGTATGATTAGTTGGAAACGTACAGTTGGCCACCGTGGAAGACCTTTTTCGAACAGCGGTCCGAGTGATACACTATATCTTTTACATTTATGAATTGTTTTCAATAAAAAAATCATGAAACATATTCAAAAATATACTCTTTACTGTGAAGAAAAGCAGTTCAAAATCTGCAACCATTTTCCCCAAAAAAATCACAGAAACACGCCTTTTTTTGGCCGCTAACTAGATGTAACCCCTTAAATTAAATTTTATAAACCAAGAATCATATACCGTTTTCCATATGAATTGCGTGCTTCATAAATGATATGAACAAATCTTGTTATGATTATAATATATAAGAAAAAAATTGTTTTAATCGAAAAAAATGGTTCTAAACACTCTAATAAGTACATGATATGTATTATTTATCAAATTGGCCATTTCTGAACCTTATATTTTTAGTTCATTCATACTAGTGAATGGACAAAATATATTTTCTTAAATCAAAAAAGGTTCTTGCGATAGGCATAACAATTTTTTAAAAATGTTACGCTATAAATGAAAATGTACGGTTCACAAATGGCTCTTTGGCGTGAAATGTCTTATATATATTTTCATATGTTTTATGACACGTTTTCTCTTCTAATAGGCTTACCATTCTCCTGTGGGCATGGGCAACGCTCCAGATGTTCGAAATAATGATTCGAAGGACAAAACGCAAGAAACTGTTGATACCGAGTCTATACTGATGTGCGGTACAGAAATGTCCGAACAGCGGCTAAATGAAATTCAATCAGTCGTTCAAGTGCAAGCTGCTGAATGGAATTTCGATCGCACTGCAGATGGTTCATACACAGTCACAGCAATGAATTGCATGGTAAGACGTCATTATTGTATCTAATCTCGAATATGTCATATCTATATCAGAGTTTCCGTAATATGAAATTTGAATTCTTGTAATTTTGAGAATAACTAATTCAACAAACCACTTGAAGTTTAGAATTTGTTATCATTCGAAAATGTTGACATTCTTATCGCAAAAGAAGCTTTCGCAAAGGTAAAAAATTAGTACGGTCAGTTGAATGTAGATTGTAGAAAAAAGTATATTTTCGAAAGTTTACAAATGCATACATTTAAAAACTATAGCGTATAATTAGCGAGTTGTATATATCAGTCTGTATATATGTATGAAGAAAAAAATGGTACAATTACAAATAAATTATTCGTTATTCGCGACAAAAATGTTTCAATATTTAATTCGAAAATGCATACATACTTTTGAGATTATGAAAAAAAAAACGATTGAAAAGCATATCCAAAAGCTACCATTGTTTCTATACTTAAGGTAGTACTATCACAAATTTACTTTATTTAGGATTCTTTTAAAATTTTGTATGAACCATTTTGTCATTAAAACTAACAATATTCCCTTATAAAGAAAAAATTTCTAAAGTCGAGAATTTGAGATATTTAATTTCCAATCTTTAATTTGCCACATCTGAACGCGTGTAAGTTAAAGTCGTGTTTTGTTTATAATGAGTTGCAAAAAAATGTATTTAGGATTTTTTTTCAGATATAGCCAGGAAGGCTTGGCCAAAATTTGTTTAAAAAAATTCTGATAACATTTTTTTTTGCAACTCATAAACGAAACTCGGCTTCAATTTACACGCGTTTAGATGGGAAAACCCAAAAATTGGAAATTAAATATTTCAATTTCTAGACGTTAAAAAAATTTTCTTCATAGGGGAAAATTGTTAGTTTTGATGTGAAGAACACTCATTCAATATTTTGGAAGTCATTTGACTAAACGAAGTCATTTTGTGATAGTAATACCTTAAGAAAAAAATATATATACAATCAATATAATCTAGTCCTTAAGCACAAAAATACTCAAAGATAATTTTCAAAACTTATTTCTGGTAAAAACAATGAATTTACAGTTTTAACAATAATTAACGATTTAAAAAAAGAAATCTTATTTATACAAATGTATTTTAAAAATTTACATAATGTTATAAATGTTTTAGTTTTTTCCAACATTTTTTAAATTTAATATCTTATTCATACATGGAATATCAAAATAATTGAAAATTCAATGGGTTTTTGTAATTTACATAGGTTAGATTTAGACTATATGATATTAAGATATTGTATTTTTTCTATAAAGGAACACGAAGATAATAATGGACCAATAGAAAGTGATGAATCTGAAGACTACAACGAAACACATAATGAAGCCATCGACAATCTCGTTGAAGCAAGTGATCGACGTCTACCGAATACCAGTATAAACGCAGACGATGATAATAATCGTGATAAAGGATTTACTACCCTGCAGAAAATTATGGATGACGAAAACTTTTTAACTCCAATTAACGCATCAGTTCGTATAAGCAGAGGGGAACGTCTTATGAATATTGTGAAGTACGCTGTAGTGCATTGCCTTTCCTTAACCGCAGTAGCTCAGTTAGTACAGTTGATAAATTGCATTTTTAGCAAGGCTGTGTTAGTAGCAGGAACGCGATATCTCATAGATAAATTATTCAACCCAGCGAATTGCGTGCAGTTTCATGCAACATGTACACAGTGTCGTACTTATGTGGGTCAATTCACATGTAATGATCGTACTCTAACTTGCAGTAGATGCGAAATAGACTTTAACGTTCATGATTCTGCGTACAAAGACTTTTTCATAACTATGGATACGTCATCTGCCATCTCTGAATTAATTATGGCTAACAGTGAATATTATCAAAGTGTTGTAAACGGAACAAGAACCGACAGTAAAAATATTCGAGATATTTATGATGGTAAGGAATACCGGAAATTTGTCAAAAGTTTGGATTCAGCTGATAGATACCGATACGCAACTACTACTTTCAATACCGATGGAGCACCTGTATTTCAAAGTTCATCGTATTCGATATGGCCCATTCAATTCATGATAAACGAATTACCTTTTCACGTCAGGAACACTGAGTTATTGGTGGCTGGATTGGGGTTTGGAAAAAACAAACCTGACATGAATGTTTTTTTAGCTCCTTTCGTAGAAAATATGAACAGACTCTCCGAAAAAGGTGTGAAATGTAATATAAATGGAGACGAATGTGTCATACAAATTTTCACGCTGATAGCTTGTGTAGATTCTGTAGCCCGTGCTCCAATGCAAGGATTAACACAATTTAATGGGCGTTATGGTTGCAATTGGTGTCTTCATCCTGGTGAGTGGGTAACTAACAAGAAAAAACCGAACTCCGGAACCGTCAAATACCCTTTGCTAGACACACCTCCGAAATGTAGAAATGCATATGATACTATCAGACACATGGAACAAGTTTCAGACACAGGCGAAAAAGTGTTCGGTGTGAAGAATCCGTCAGAATTGATAAATCTCAATAAGTTCGATATCATCAGAGGTTTTGTGCCTGATAATATGCATTGTTGTTCAGGAGTTGCAAAGCTATTCGCAAAAATGTGGTTTGGTAGCAGCACAGAAACTTCTAGTATATTAAAGAAAAATGAAATTGACGAAGTTAACACTATTGTATCAGCCATTAAAGCTCCAAATCAAGTTGCTCGATTGACCCGTCCAGTCACGGATAAAGAATATTGGAAATCTCGTGAATGGGAAAACTGGATCTTGTACTTCAGTCTACCAACTCTTAAACCTTTTCTACATACTAAATTGATAGAACACTGGGCTTTATTCGTTGAGGCGTTGTACATCCTTCTTCAAGAAGCAATTCCAATTTCAGAAATCGATCGAGCTGATTATTTATTGCACCAGTTTGTGGCGGATACAGAAAAAATATATTCAAAGGTGGCAATGACATTCAATGTGCATATTTTATTACATCTTGCAAGAAGTGTCTTAGACTGGGGACCATTATGGGCCCACTCAGCGTATGGATTTGAATCGGGAAATGGAAAATTATTGAAAATCATATTTGCTGCGAAAGGAGTTCATCAACAAATATGCCGTAATATGAGTCTACAATATGCCCTGTTTAAATTAAAAGAATACGCATTTCCCGTCAGCTCAGCAGTCGTGCAAAATTTTTACATGAGTCTTGACTCTAAAACCGTTAAGAAAACGTTAAAAACGACTAACGCCAGGTATTTTTTTCCTGCAAAAATAAATCACACAGAGTGGTCAGAGCAATTATTACAAGTGCCATTGGCGACGGCAACAGGATATATTAAAATGGTCAAAAATGGATGCTTGTACTCGTCTTCGACACAGATTAATCGAAGTTCAGACAATAGTTTTGCACAATTGCGTAATGGATCTTTCATCAGGATTGTAAAGTTCGCAGTAATAAGAGAGACACTTGATGAATATACTATAGCACGAAAGATACGTGTAAGTAAAGTGTTTCGTGGTATTTCGGTGTTACGAAAAATTGTGGAGATAAAAAGAAATTTAATTGCAGTCCCCACTGCCAACATTTTTAGGGTGTGTTTCCACACTAAGGTACACGAGGATGTATATATTGTACCGCTAACGAACTTGTATTTCTATTAATAACCATAATAAAAACATTTACTAAAAAAAGCATTAAGATATTGCGTTTAATTAAGTTAAACTAAGAACTTTGTATTAAATATTTCACGCCATTTTGCGAGGCTGGGACCCACGTTGAAAAACAATACTTTCGACGTCCGATAAAACATTTTCAAAACAACGTTGACAGTAGTGCTTAATGATATATTATCTCACGAAAGTGTAGATACAAATTTAAAAAATTAGAAGTTTCACATTTGTTTCGATTCAATCGTGATTAGCTTATTAAGCGTTGTCTCAAAAAATAAGCTACCCACATTGCCCCACACAGGTTCCCATGTAGGTTCCTGTACAGGAATTTATTTTCTCCATTCTCCCGTACAGGATTCAGCATCCCACGTTGCCCCACATCGGTTCCCATGCAGGTTCCTGTACAGGAATTTATTTCCTGCGTTCTCCCGTACAGGATCCCGTACAGCATTCAGCTTCCCACGTTGCCCCACACAGGTTTCCATGCACGTTCCCGTACAGGAATTTATTTCCTGCGTTCTCCCGTACAGGATCCCGTACAGGATTCAGCATCCCACGTTGCCCCACACCGGTTCGCATGCAGGTTCCTGTACAGGAATTTATTTCCTGCGTTCTCCCGTACAGGATCCCGTACAGGGTTCAGCTTCCCACGTTGCCCCACACAGGTTTCCATGCAGGTTCCCGTAAAGGAATTTATTTCCTACGTTCTCTCGTACAGGATCCCATACAGGATTCAGCTTCCCACGTCGCCCCGCACAGGTTCCCATGCAGGTTCCCGTACAGGAATTTATTTCCTGCATTTTCCCGTACAGGATTCAGCATCCCACGTTGCCCCACATCGGTTCCCATTCAGGTTTCTGTACAGGAATTTATTTCCTGCGTTCTCCCGTACAGGATCCCGTACAGCATTCAGCTTCCCACGTTGCACCACACAGGTTTCCATGCAGGTTCCCGTACAGGAATTTATTTCCTACGTTCTCCCGTACAGGACCCCGTACAGGATTCAGCTTCCCACGTTGCCTCACACAGGTTCCCATGGGGGTTCCCGTACAGGAATTTATTTCCTACGTTCTCCCGTACAGGATCCCGTACAGGATTCAGCTTCTCACGTTGCCCACACAGGTTCCCATGAAGGTTCCCGTATAGGAATTTATTTCCTGCGTTCTCCCGTACAGGATCCTGTACAGGATTCAGCTTCCCACGTTGCCCCACACAGGTTCCCGTACAGGAATTTATTTCCTGCGTTCTCCCGTACAGGAGCTTCCCGTACAGGAGCTCCCGTACAGGGCTTCCCACGTTGCCCCAAACAGCTTCCCATGCAGGTTCCCGTACAGGAATTTATTTCCTGCGTTCTCCCGTACAGGATCCCGTACAGGATTCAGCTTCCCACGTTGCCCCACACAGATTCCCATGCAGGTTCCCGTACAGGAATTTATTTCCTGTGTTCTCCCGTACAGGATCCCGTACAGGAATTTATTTCCTGCGTTCTCTCGTACAGGATCCCGTACAGGATTCAGCCTCCCACGTTTCCCCACACAGATTCCCATGCAGGTTCCTGTACACGAATGTTCATCCTGTACAGGAAACCGTACGGGATCCCACACTTTCCTTGGCTGTCCCATGCTTTCCCACACATTCCCACACTAAAACCCGTACGGGAATTTGCAGCAGGGTAACCTAATATAGTAAACTATTGCGTAAGAAAAAATTTCAGGGGCGCTATTACGGTTCTCCGGTTGGATGAAATTGACAAAAGTGAGCAGGTTACGGTTCTTTTCACCGAGTGAAAATGCGAGATTATTCACGTTTGTTAACTCGGCACGAAATTTCGTGTCAAAAATCGAAGTGCGCATGTTTGAGCGTTCCTAAAGCAGCGAAGACACGTTCAAAACTAAGGGGGCGTACACAAATTACGTAACGCCAAAATCCCAAATTGCCCCCCCCCCCCCATTTACCAGGACCGTAACGCCTGGCCGAACTCACCCCGGCTCTTTATTCCGTTACGTAACAGCTGCTTTGTCATCAATAATTGCGATTTTTTTCATAGACATAACTAATTCTGAAATGATCGGGTTTATACTCATTTTATGAAGTATGTATTCATCTAGTTTTATACTAATTTTTATGAAATAATCTTTTAAATTAACCGAGATATATGCCTTGATTTCACGACGAAAAAAATTCTCCTCAGTGTCCCATCGATATCTTTATGAAATATTATCTGTAAATAGAAAGTCAACAATTTATCGATATCTGTAAGGGGTGTGCGGGTACCCGATTTACTCGGGTACCCGATGTTCGGGTCGGGTCGGGTACCCGACGCGTTACGTTTTTGCATTACCCGCCACTATCAGGTACTCTCAAATTTTTGGTACTCGTAAACGTCGAGTACTCTTAAACTTCGAATATTCGTAAACGACCCGGAGATCCGTATCTATTATTTATATTTATTTTAACTTTTTATTTAGGTGCATCGACCAAATAATGGGAGAAAACGAAAACTCGAAGAAGGCGATGAAACGAATAAATGATAATACTGTAAAAAATCTTTTTTCGTATCACTTTTCTATCCTGTGTGGGTGTGTGTACGTACGTACGAGTGTGTGCGTGTGTGTGCGTGCGTGTGTGTGTGTGTGTGTGTGTGTGTGCGTGTGCGTCTGTGTTTGTGTGTGTGTGTAAGGGTGGAGTACCCGACGCGTTACGTTTTTGCATTACCCGCCACTATCAGGTACTCTCAAATTTTTGGTACTCGTAAACGTCGAGTACTCTTAAACTTCGAATATTCGTAAACGACCCGGAGATCCGTATCTATTATTTATATTTATTTTAACTTTTTATTTAGGTGCATCGACCAAATAATGGGAGAAAACGAAAACTCGAAGAAGGCGATGAAACGAATAAATGATAATACTGTAAAAAATCTTTTTTCGTATCACTTTTCTATCCTGTGTGGGTGTGTGTACGTACGTACGAGTGTGTGCGTGTGTGTGCGTGCGTGTGTGTGTGTGTGTGTGTGTGTGTGCGTGTGCGTCTGTGTTTGTGTGTGTGTGTAAGGGTGGAGTGAAAAACGGTCACTTTACGAGGATCGTATCGTAATAGCGCGGGAAAGTTGCGTTTTGGCATCACTAAAAGGTGTGCGAAAGGAAAAAATGTACAATAAATATCTTCTGTTTCGGCGAACGCCTCAAAGTTTTAATTTTTTTAACGTGGGTTTTTAATGGAGAAAAAACGCAAAAAGGCCGAGATTGAACGCCTTACGTTTATTCGAAGCGAGAAGAATGTAGCTTCCATTTGATATTTTAAAATTGAAAATATCTTGATTGGTTTTAGAGATATAAGCGTTTGAAGAACAAGTTCTACCTGGAATTTTTTTTTAAAATGACAAAAAGTTAAATCAAGAAGCATGAATCGCCGAAATTACCAGTTAGCACTAGACAGAATTAATGAAAATTCGACGAAGAATCTTGCTTTTATTCAGTTTTTTGACCTTCAAATATTTCGATATTTCCTGAAATGCGAGTATCTTAAGGCAGAACACCACTGTGACCCCCTGTTTTTTTGCCATTTTTCAAGAATTTTTTTTTCGTGGGAAAAAAATAGATATTCGAAAATTTTTTTTTGATTTGTTCGTTGTTTATTGAAGATACATAAAAAAAAAATTTCAAATTTTTCACGCCCCATGGTGACGCTGGGGAAGCTCCCGCGTCAGGTACTGTTGCCTCTGCAGTGGTTCGCGGCACGCAACAGAACTCTCTTCAAAGTCGATCTGAAAAAAAATACCGAGTGTTTTCGTTAATAATATGATATTTTGAAGAGAAGTACACAGAGATTTGAAAAAATATTGATTTTTTTAAAAATAGGCACGCTTTTGAAATTAAAGGACGATTTTCGAGTAAAATTTTTCGTCGAAAATAGGCTATAACTTTTTTTATTATTGAGATATCGAAAAAATCCTATGTACTTCTTTAGATAATCTAGTTTTATTGATGCAGTCCAAATTTGAAGTCGATCGGATAAAAATTGCTCGAGTTCTGCTGCGTGACGCACTCAAAAAAGTGGTTTTGAGAAAAACGCGTTCAAAGTTTTAGGTTTGTTAATTTATGCGATAAATTGGAAAAAAAATGTTTACCTTTAATCAGCGATGCCGGCACCATATAGCTGGCCTTCAAGAAGCAAATCATTGTCCCTAGCATCTTTTCTCGACCTTGTAGAGGCTGTTCTTGCCTCTTTTGCAGCGTCTGTGAGCGAGCGCTCCGCCAGCTCGATCCGCGCTGCGTCGGTTTCAACGCAAAAATTGAAACAATTTGGGCCGATAGTTATCCCCAACGTGTCCAAAACTTTCATGAGGCTTCTCACGCCATCATTGAATAATAATATAGACACTTGGGGGCTATTGCCCAAACTGATTTGTTGTAGCTTTCGTTGTTGTTTTGCGTGAAGCCGCCCAAACAACGCTGCAGCAAATCGTCTCTGCTCAAATTTTCGAAGACTGGCGTAATAGCCTGCAATACTTCCTCAGGAAGAGGCGGCTTATGGCGATATTCAGAAATATTACCGCTTGCGACCGCTCGCTGCCACGAACACCACGACTCGGCTCCCTCTGGGCAATCGTCATGCTGTGGCTCACTATCTGTGGATATTTTATGTTTGATAGTTGCCCAAATTGCCTTCCTCATTTTTTCAACATCATCGCTGTTCCTCCGAATAGCCAAGCCGTAATATGTGCTCAACTCGTCAATCAATTTTCCGGTGAGCTTTCCTCTGCCGGACAATCCTTTTTGTTTTTTCACGATTTCGCGGAGACGCGTCCCCATACGTTTTTGGACATGATCGATGCACTCTTTCTTTTTTATCTCGAAACCGTCGTATGGATCGCTATTCGATATGCCCAGAAATGTTTTAGAATCGCCGTCACCAATATAATATTTATATTTTATGCCATAGAGCTCTTCAGACCCGATGAAACATTTCGACAACTGAGTCGACTTCCATTTTTCCGGAGGAGCCGCTATGGTTCGCCTGGCACTCAACGTCGTGGGTACTTTTCCATTCCCAGTACTCCGCGGTGCTTTCTTTTTTTTCCAATGCTCGCAAGCTTTGCAATATTTCGATTTCACCATAACGCCGATCACTTTTTTAGTGTACCAGCCGATTAGCGATGTTATGTCGAAAAGCGAGCTGAAACCGCGCTTACGCCACGATCCGTCGCCTGAAACGATAATTCCGTCCTCCACCCCATTTTCCAACGAAATTGTCTCCTCCTCAAGTGCAGCCTTTTGTTTGCTCACTGTGCTCACAGCTTTAGTGGCAATCGAAATCGAATTTAAGATTCGATCGTAGAAAGACTGAAATATGGGGCGCGGTAGGTCCATAAATGCACAAAACTTCATCAGGCCATTCAAACCGACGCCAAGAAGACGCATACTGAATACGATCCGACGATTTACTTCGTATGCATCGTCAATCATAGGACACGAATTGATTTGCACTTTTTCACAATGGCCGCAATCGACCTCGATTTTGAATCCGAGTCCGCGCAAACTTTTTTCAGTAAACTTTATATCGCAATCACACACTTTGCACTTCACTAACGTCGATATAATGTTCAATGCCTTGACGAGGTGTACTATACGATAACCGAAATCGTTAGTAACACCGACCTCTAAATCGTCCGACGATTTTAACTTTTTCGCCGACGTGCTCACATACTCTGCAGAATTATTTTCGGAGCTATAACGGTTCGGAGGTTTTCGATTCGAAATTTTCGTTCGACTCCTCGTCACATAGCTCCGTTTTGTTCCCTTTTTCCCCGCGTACATTTTTGGATTATCCATTTCGATATGCAAAGAATAATTCTGAGCTTTCGATATTTATAAACGAAACGATTCGGAGCGTTTAGACACGAATAGCGTCGCTTCTATTCGCAAACTGACGCTATGACGCTATCCCTATACCTGCCTTGAAAATTTTTCAATTATCGCCACGTATGGCTTTTTTCGAAACTATATTTATAACAATAGCCGGTTTTTGTAAAGGGAGACAAAAGAATACCTGGGAAAGATCCGCAGGACCTGGAAAAGGCCCGGTATACCTGCCGACCCTGAGGCGCGCAGCTGCGCGGGACCCCGAGCGTCACGGAGCGCTGCACCGCTCCACAAAATATTCAATATCTCCGAAAATAATTATTTTTTCGACCTGGGCCCAACGGCATCTTAATCTTAAATGTATTTTAGATTTTTCTAGATGGTTTTCAAAAAATCGATTTTTTGACGCCGTCACAGTGGTGTTGTCCCTTAAAAGATGTTTGCCGGAAAAAAATTGTAAATGTATACATAACAAAAATACTAAGATTGTTAAATCAATTATTTGTATTTCTTATGAACTTCAACCTATCGGCAAAGGGTAGAAAACATAAAGCTGGAGTCTATTTCGTCCGATTTGATACGTTTCCGTGGCACTATCTATACTATGAAACGAAATTTTGTTCCGGCAACACGACTCATCGAGTACCCGATGTGAGACGAGTACTCGAAAAACCCGGGTACTCGATAAAGTTCGAGTATACCCGTCCCAAGAAGATTAGACGTAAGGAGTACGAACGCAGTGTTGAAGAAACGTCGATGGAAATCCAGTTGAAAAGGGTGGCGCTGCTCTCCTACCGAACCGAATTGAAGTCAGCAACGAACCAGTGCCGTACAACATGCAGAAAGCACCCTTTGCTACTTCATATGCAGCGATAATTTGATCAAATTCATTGTAAAATTAGTGCCGTATGATTTGCAAAAAGCACCTTTTGCTTCTTCATATGGAACGGTAATTTGATCACATTAATTGTGAAACCAGTTGGTGAGGAAATTTGTATATATTTGATAGATAGAATTCTTATATAGATAATGTAGATTGTTTTGGAGAATGATAACGAAATGCGGAAATTTAGTCAATATGTTTATTTTTTCGTTGCGGAAACAGTATCGAACAAAATTTATTTATAGACCGAAGAAAATTCATAAGACTTTTGAATCCAGACAAAACTTCTAGAACTGATCACACATCATGATACGCTGTACAGATAAAGAATAATAATGAAATACACAAATTAAGTCAATGTTTTTTCTCATTGCGGAAGCAGTAACAAACCAAATTTATTTATAGGAATAAGACAATTTATAAGAATTTTGAATCTAGACAAAACTTCTACAAATTATCACTCATTATGATACACTGTACGAATAAAGAATAATAATGAAATACACCAATGAAGTCAATATGTTTTTTTTTCGTTGCGGGAGCAGTAACAAACAAAATTTATTTCTAGATAGACGAAAATTCATGAGAATTTTGAATCCAGACAAAACTTTCACAAATGAACACACATCATATTCACACATTATAATACGCTGTGTAGATAAAGAATAATAACGAAATACAGAAATTAAGTCGATATTTTTTTTTTTCGTTGCGGAAGCAGTAACAAACAAGATTTGATTCTACAGGGTGTCCCAGAACTCAACGTCAAGCCGAAACGGGGTGACAGGATTGATTGTAACCATCATGAGAAAAATCAGAAAAAAATCTATCCCATGCAGTTTAAAATTATGGGCATTTAAGAAAAACCTAGAAATTTGGTCAAACTGTAACCATTTTTCGGTTATTGTGGTTAATTTTTATTATTTTTGTTCATTTAAACTTTGGAACCGTAACCCTAAATAACATTTCTAGAATCACAGTAAAAAATAATGACACAATTGCCCCAAGTTTCCTAGAATTAAGACTATTTGTTAAACTATGAATTTAAAATTTTCAAAATTTGTCTACTTTGAAAGTTGACCTGATTCATCTGACCAGAGAATTTTTTGGATAAATTGGGGATTTTCATTATGCCTCTGTAGCATTGTTCTACAAAATGAAATCCTTTCAGGATAATCTCGAGGGAGAAGACTTTGAACTCGTTGTACGTGAAACGGATGCATTTCGGCTCTTTGTAAAATACGATGTGCTGTGCTTTTGGGTATTCCCGTTCTTTCTTCAATTACACGAACGGAAATACTTAGGTCATCTGCGACCTCTTGCAACACTTCTTCCTCGTAAGGAAAGCGAGGTCTACCTCCAGCCCGTATTTGATTCGGGAAATGGCCGCCCTCCGTGAGTGAACGGTGCCAAATTTAGAGCGCTATCCGGATCACCGCGTGTTTGTTAATGTGCACCGTTCACTCACGGAGGGCGGCCATTTCCCGCATCAAATACGGGCTGGAGGTAGACCTCGCTTTCCTTACGAGGAAGAAGTGTTGCAAGAGGTCGCAGATGACCCAAGTATTTCCGTTCGTGTAATTGAAGAAAGAACGGGAATACCCAAAGGCACAGCACATCGTATTTTACAAAGAGCCGAAATGCATCCGTTTCACGTACAACGAGTTCAAAGTCTTCTCCCTCGAGATTATCCTGAAAGGATTTCATTTTGTAGAACAATGCTACAGAGGCATAATGAAAATCCCCAATTTATCCAAAAAATTCTCTGGTCAGATGAATCAGGTCAACTTTCAAAGTAGACAAATTTTGAAAATTTTAAATTCATAGTTTAACAAATAGTCTTAATTCTAGGAAACTTGGGGCAATTGTGTCATTATTTTTTACTGTGATTCTAGAAATGTTATTTAGGGTTACGGTTCCAAAGTTTAAATGAACAAAAATAATAAAAATTAACCACAATAACCGAAAAATGGTTACAGTTTGACCAAATTTCTAGGTTTTTCTTAAATGCCCATAATTTTCAAACTGCATGGGATACATTTTTTTTCTCATGATGGTTACAATCAATCCTGTCACCCCGTTTCGGCTTGACGTTGAGTTCTGGGACACCCTGTATATACAAGAAAAGTCATGAGAAATTTGAATCCAGACAAAATTTTTACAAATTATCACACATATTCACATATTATAATACGCTGCATAGATAAAGAATCATAACGAAATACAGAAATTAAGTCAATATGGTTTTTTTCGTGGAAGCAGTATCTAGCAAAATACATTTATAGACACAAGAAAGTTGATAAGAACATTGAATCACGACAAAAGTTTTACAAATTATCACACATCATATTCACACTGATGACACGCTGTACAGATGGAGAATAATAACAAAGTACAGAAATTAAGACAATATTTTTTTTCATCGCGGAATCAGTAACCAACACAATGCATTTATAGACACAAGAAAATTGATATGAATTTTGAATTAAAACGACAAAAGTTTTACAGATTATCAACTATCACATTCACACTGATGATACGCTGTACAGATAGAGAATAATTACGAAATACAGAAATTAAGACAATATTTCTTTTTCGTTGCGGACGCAATAACAGAATTAATTTATAGACACAAGAAAGTTCATAAGAATTTTTGATCCAGACAAAAGTTTTACCGCAACGAAAAAAAAAAAACATGTTGACTTAATTTCTGTATTTCTTTATTATTCTTTGTCTGTACAGCGTAGCGTAATGTGTGATAATTGGTAGATGTTTCGTCTATATTCAAAATTCTAATGAATTTTATGAGAATGATAAACTATTATCTCGTCATGAGAGGACCCTATCTAGCGCGATTGGTCAACGAAAATAATAATGCAAGAAAAATTAAAACGAAAGACAATTGGAAAAAATTAATACTATAAGATCGATTTATCTGTAAAGTGTATCATAACATGTGAATATAATGTGTGATCATTTGTAAAAGTTTTGTCTGGTTTCAACATTTGTATGAATTTTCTTGTATCTATAAATGAATTTTGTTTGTCAGTGCTTCCATAACGAAAAAAAAACATTGGCTTAATTACATTATGATACAGTGTATCATAATGAGCGATAATTTGTAGAAGTTTTGTCTAGATTCAAAGTTCTTATGAATTTTCTTATATCTATAAATGAATTTTGTTACTGCTTCCGCAACGAAAAAAAAAAAACATTGGCTTAATTTCCGTATTTCATTATTATTCTTTATCTGTACAGCGTATCATGATGTGTGATTATGTGTAAAAGTTTTGTCTGGAATCAAAATTCTTATGAATTTTCTTCGGTTTATAAATAAGTTTTGTTTGTTACTGCTTCCGCAACGAAAAAAAAAACATTTACTGAATTTCCGCATTTCGTTATTATTCTCCAAAACAATCTATATTATTTATATAAGAATTCTATCTATCTAATATATAGAAATTTCCTTCACGAACTGGTTTCACAATTAATTTGATGAAATTACCGTTCCATATGAAGAAGCAAAGGGTGCTTTTTGCACATCGTACGGCACTGGTTTTACAATTAATGTGATCAAGTTATCGCTCCATATGAAGTATCAAATGGTGTTTTCTGCACTGCTTTGTTGCTGACTTTAATTCGGTTCGGTAGGAGAGCAGCGCCACCCTTCTCAGCTGGATTTCCATGGAATTGCTGGATTTCTGATCGGATACCCGAAAAACTCGGGTACCCGATCGGATCATAGTCTAATTACCTGACCCGACCCGACCCGACCAAATCTGCTACCCACACACCGCTAATATCTATACAAATGTAGCTATCGTTATGCGTAGCCGTATTTTTTAAACAAAATGTCGTCAGTATGGACATTTTTGTATGTTTTCAAGGCCCTTTTTTGTATTCAAGCAGCCTTCAGAAATAGTAATAATAAAAATTTAAAAAATCGGCCACGGACAACCTTAGTGACTGCGATTACAAAAATCTCGAGAAAAAATAGAAAATCGGTCGATAAGTTTTTGAGTATTCGCTGGGACACGGTCGAAAAAAGTAGTTTCAAGAAAACCGCGTTCAAAGTTTTCGTTCCGTTTTTCTCGATTTACAGTATGGTTTTTTTCCTAGAATATTATACTTACATTAAAGTATCTAGTCGCGGACGATTTGACGATTCTTTATCTTCATTATATTTCACAAAATAATAAGAGCCTACACTTTATCTATTGTAAACCATGCCACACTTACAGGAACTGAGGGCACTAACCGGTTGCGCTACCTGTTCTCACTAAAGTGACTGTAACTCTGTCAATTTTCGGACTTGTGAATAAAAATGTTACCAACATATTATTGAATATATGTACTTTCAAGAATTAAAAAAAACCAAAAATGTTTTTTTCAAATTTTGCTTTGGGAAAGTGGAAAAGCTACTGTGCAAGTTCTTACACAGTGAAGTCCCCCCTTAACTGACATTTTGTATGGAAAACTGTCAACTTTCCGCGGTAAAATTGCGCGCGAGTTTTAAATTCAAAACTTGAACATGCAGAAATTTTGCCATTTCTGGCAGTTCTAAAATCGTGATGTAGCGCCCCCCCCCCCTCCCCCCATCACGTACACAGACTGTAACGCCTGGTTAAACCACCGCCAAATTGCGTTACGTAATTTGCGTACGCTCCCTAACACATAACACGAGTTATTACAAAATAACTGATTCAGAGACGGTAGCATCTTGACGCCGAATACTTCATAAAATCCAGCAACTTAAAGATTATATCATAGCGAATAAAGTAATATCATCCGTTAATGATGAATAATTCGCTGGTGATTGTGGTTTTGCGAGATCGGGAAAATCGAATACTTCAGACACGAAGATCACTGCGCGATGCCTCGGATCCCGTCAGTATGACGGAACAAGAATATATTGCAATATAATTCCATGTATTAACATGAAACAATAATTCTATCACTGTATGAAACAATAATTCTATCACCTCCTTATGTTTTAATATGATACAAAAATTACCATCATTTGTTTGTTTGAATGGCTGTACCGCAATCTGCTACGTGCTAAATCTTCGTGTTCTTTCATGAAATGTAATTACATTTGTTTTTGTTTTTCGGTAACATCCATGTTGCAAACTCAGATTTTATTTAAACTTGTTGCTTAGTCGAGTGAAGCGGTTACGTTTTTGTCGATGCGCACGTCTTTCGTTTTTGGCTGGGTTTGATTAGCGTGCTAGTATACCCCTTCTTCAGAGTCGTGAAAATTTGAGATCACTAGCCGGAAATTCCTAGTGATGTCACATTTTCACCGGACCGATCCAATAGCGTGCGTAAACTCACGTGAGGTAAAAATGCGAGAAGTGAGGCGTGTCACGCGAGAACCGTCATAGGCCCCAGATGCATGTTCTTTAAAGGGCAGTTTCCAGACCTGTATGTAAGGCCGTGGGTGGCACTAAAATAGAGATCCCTCTCGCGCAGCCACCGCCCCTCGCCTAAGTGAATCAGAAGAATATGCGACCGACTATGCCAGTACGGGTTTTCTACACTTTCTCCGTATCCTCGACAAATACAGTATAGTTTAGCTTAAGGGGAGGTACCTGAGTAAACGGCGAGAAAAACAGGTAAACCTCGCGAATTTTTATCTCAAAAACGAATGTTTCGGTTGGATCCGGGTTTTTTTTTTTATTGGAAAAGATGTACATTGTGGTATGCTTAGGAATTTTTTAAAACAAATTCGTTTACTGAAAGCGCTTCAAACTCGATTATCTCGAAACATAGCTTCCAAAGTCGGTGCCAGATGTATCTCGAAAATGACTTGTCCGATTTTGTCGAAATTTGGATACAATATTCATCTGTAGTTTTTCGCGTTCGCCACGTAGGATTTTTTGATATTTTCATTTTTGACGGAATTGCGACCGTTTTGATTTAACTTTCGTTTTTCTTTCGCAATTTCGACGACTTTGGATTGCATACACATTGCATAAAAAAGCAATGGTTCAATCAAATGAAAAACCCCTACGTGGCGAACAAGAAAAACTATCGAACAATATTGTATCCAAATTTGGACAAAATCGGACAAGCCGTTTTCGAGATACATCTGGCACTGACTTTGAAAACTATGTTTCGAAATAAACGCGTTTGAATCGCTTCCAGTCAACGAATTTATTTTTAAAAATTCCTTAATACACCTCAATGTACATATTTTCGAATTTAAAAAACTCGCATCCAATCGATACATTAGTATTTGAGTAAAAAATTCCCGAAGTTTGCCTGTTTTTCTCGCCGTTTACTCAGGTACTTCCCCTTAAGACTGGTATGCACGTAACGGAGGTTAGGTTAGCTTAGCGAAGTGCGTGTCGAGAGTGATAGGAAAGGGTTTAATTGGGACGGGTAACGGGTAAAAACCCGCAAGGGTAACTCAGGAATCAAATAAATGCATTCATTTAAAAAATATATATATGCTTGTAATAGTTATTTAAATCGTAAATTCCATTGTACGGGGTCGTCCCCCTTATTACATTCCCACCATATTCCACTTCTCATCCCCACCTTGTGGCAGCAGCCAACTTCTCCCTCTGTATCGTATTCACCATGACATTTTTGCCACGCTCTTACATACAGGTTTTGCAACCCGATATCGTCCAAGAGCTAGCGACACTTTTGTCGGGCTGATTCATCTCGGATCGAAAAATTACAGAACATAACCCTGTCGGTATACAATATGAAATCGTCTGCCTGCCTGCTCGGATGGGTGCGTTTATGTGTAAAAGAATTTAAAGTGGTATTTTTAAAACGATTTATGTGCTCATCGCGATGTAGATGGAATTTCACACAGAGGTGCTAAAAACATTACTGAAAATGAATTCGAGTGCCTGCCACTCGAAATAGGTAGTAAAATACCGCCTGCCAATCAAAAACCGGTAAAAAAAGTGCGTCACTCGCCTCATCGCAACCCGCAGTAAAAAAATGTAGTGTATAGTTTAAAGTACTAGAAATTCGTTGGCTAGTGCCTGTCTCGTCAAAGGCGTTGCAATATGTGCCTGCCAGCATCATGAAAGTCGCGCGCTATCGCGCTCTGCCCCCAAGGAAGCTAGAGCGTGCTCATTGCGATCCGCACCAAAATTTAATATAAGTCACCCTGACTTGCTATCCTTTGTTAAATTATTTTGTTGTCATTTCAAATGTATAATACTTTACAACGAAAAATGGGGTATTTGCGTAAAGAAATCAAAGTCTTTCTATATCATAATCTAGCATAGGTTTTATTTCGTTTTTTATCAACCTATTTCTATATTATAATATATTAAATTTTATGAGTTAAATAAATTACTATTGATTTTAAAGTCTAAGCCCGTCAATTTTCATAAACCTATCAAATTTTATAAGCTAAATAAATTTCTATTTATTTTAAATTCTAAACCCTTAAATTTTCATAAACCTATTAAATTTTATAAGCTAAATAAATTCCTATCAATTTTAAATTCTAAATCAATTAAATTTCCACCGACCATTAAATTTTGTTTTATTGGCTCGTTTCCAGCCGTACAGGGTCTTCCCCTTTTTACGAGCCACAATCCGCCTCAATTTCGTTCTCACCTCCCATTCCACATCCATCCCCCCTCGATCAACTATTCCACAACTCTCCCTACCTCCCATTCCACCGCCCCCCCCCCCCCCCCCACCTTTTGGCCGCAGCCGACTTCCCTCTCTGTATCGTATTCACCATGGCACATCTGCCATGCGCATAGGGAAACTGCGGAAAACCTATACCGATACGGCCGGTCACAAGTTCGCTTCCCAGTCACGGAACTAGTCGTCTTTCGCCGAAAAATGTCGAAAAAAAAACATTTCCCGACAAAAGTACGCGACTGGGTTTTGAACCCGCGACCTCCCGATACGCTGCCCAGCACTCTAACCACTAGCCCAGTGTTTGTCAACCTTTTTTATAAGGCGGCACACTTGAATCTCTATAAAATTCTTACGGCGCACCTTCGTATTGGACTTCGCCCCGCACCGCACGGCCCGGGAATCGACACTCGTTACGATCGGTGCCCGGGTATTATCACGTCATACATACATCCGCCTATTTTTTGGCGGCACACAAGAAATACACTCACGGCACACCAGTGTGCCGCGGCACACCGGTTGAAATTCACTGCACTAGACCAATGCAACGGGTTCCATTAAAAGGTATAAATCAATTAAATTTCCTCCAATTATTAAATTTATAAATCAATTAAGTTTCCACCGATCATTAAATTTATAGATCATTAAATTTATAAAGGAATTACATTTCCATCAATGATCAAATTTATAAACAAATTAAATTTCCACCAATCATTGAATTTATAAAAGAATTACATTTCCATCGATCATTAAATTTATGAATCAATTAAACATCCACCGACCGCTAAATTTATAAATCAATTAAATTTCCACCGATCATTGTTAATTTTTTCAATTTTTTTTTACATTTTATTATAACTGATTAAAAATATTTATTTTTCAAATAATTAAAATAATGTTCATGTCAATATGTTTAAATTTAACAAATTTAAATTGGCCTTCCGTTTCCGGAGCGAACGAGAAAAATTGAGTGCGTGACGGAGCGGTGAGAAAGTGGTAAAAAAAAGTTTATAGAGGAAGAGGAGAAAACGGAAAAGTGCCAGAGAGAGAGGAGGGGAAGCAGGGTGGTGAGTAGAAAAGTAGAAAAGGGGGTGAGAAGGCTGGATACAGAAGGAAAATAATAACAGACAGGTGGGAAAAGAGGTTAGGGGAACAGAAAGAAGAATAGAGCGGTGGAGAGGGGACGAGCGAGAGAAAGAAAGAACCGGCGAGACGAGAGACAGGTGGCGACATCGGACGGAGAGGAAGGAAGGGCAAGGAGAAAGGAGGATAAAACAGGAGCGACAGGTAGGTAAAACAAGGTAGAGGAGAAAGTCTCCTCTTCCAGATAGGGAAAGAGGACGCGGAAATGAGTGAAGGGGGGAACGGAAAGGAGCGAAGAGAAGAGGAGAACGGGTGTGAGGGAGCGAAGAGGAAAGAGGAGGAGAAGCAGGCGAAAAGAAAAGGTAGGAAAATAAATGCGGAGAGACTGCTAAAGGAAAGGAGCGCGAGCCTTGGGGAACTAAATGAAATGCGAAAAAGAAAGAGCAAGCAGATGAAGGAAAGGGAGCAGGAGGAGGAAAGTGTGAAAGAAATGATGAAAGCGATGACGGAGGAGGTAATAGGAGACATGGGAGAAGTAAAGGAGAGGGTAAGAATTATCAAGGAGAAATTGGGGAGAATGAGAGTGAGGGAGGAATTGAAAAGAGACAAGATAGTGATACGGGCAGGAAGAAGGGCGTGGAGGTCCGAGGAGAAACTAAATAAAGGGGAGGGGGGTGAGCTGACAAGGAGATGCTAGTAGGAGATAAAGGAGAGCGGGAGAAGGGGGAGAAGGAAAAGAGTAAAATGGGAAGAAGCAAAAGAAGAATTCAGAAGAAGAGAGGGAAGGGCGGATGAGGCAGGACAGGAACAAGAGAATGAGGGATACGAAAGAAAAGAGAAAGAGAGGAAGGAACAGGAAAGGATAGAACAGTGAAGGTAAAATAGGCGGTACAGAGAGATAAGGACAGAACGAGTACCGGCGTACATAAAGGCAGGAATGTGCGAAGAAAGGTATAGGAGAATAGCAAGGTTTAGATTAGGAAATGAAATGCGGGAAGGAAGGTATTGAGAAGCAGAACAAGAGTGATTGTGTACAGTGCCAGCCACATATTGCAACGCCTTTGACGAGGCAGGCACTCGCCAATCAATTTCTAGTACTTTAAACTATATTCTAAATTTTTTTCGTGCAGGTTGTGATGAGGGGAGTGATGTACTTTTTTTACCGGTTTTTGATTGGCAGGCGGTATTTTACAATCGATTTCGAGTGGCAAGGACTCGAATTTATTTTCAGTAGTGTTTTAGTTAGTGTTTGTTTTATCGAGATCACGATGAACACAGAAATCATTTTAAATATACAACTTAACATTTTTTATATATAAACGCAACCAATCCGAGCAGGCACGCGATTTCATATTGTACACCGACAGGGCTATGTTCTGTAATTTTTCCACTTGGGATAAAATCAGCCCGACGAAAGTGTCGCTAGCTCTTGAAATAATAGAATTTCAGTGGTGGGGGTGACTCGCGTATGGAAACCGTTTTTGGTGTCGCTGGTATCGAGGGATGTTGTTTTAATAGTAGATTGGTAGATATGAAATCTCGTGACGGGTTGATCTATTCTGGTTAAAAATTCTTTGATTTTATACGCTACGTTGGATCGTGTTTTGCGAAACATGCCTTAAATTATTATATGTTTGATTTAACTCTCCAAGACGTATTAGCAACTTATCATTTTACTTTTCAATGCGAAAACCATGGCTCGGTCCTATTCTGTTCTATGCGATTGTTTGTTAGATTCTGTTCGCATAAGGCAGCAACATGCACTCCAGGAAAATGTTAAATAAAAAAAAATCGTCTAAATTGACAAACCAACAAAATTTCGGTGATTTCGCTACATTGCACGTTTTATCTGCTGTGGATTTGTACCTACGCAACAGCAATTAATACATATCTCTCATTCCGTCATAGTGTCCAATTCGTCCACTCGAAATTATTTTTGCGTATATAATATAAGGTGCTATCTCCATATTTATTGTTAACGAAAATAGCAGTCGATGTATAAGTGTACATAAAAAAACTTGCGACGGTTAACCTCAATTATTCGTGCCATTAACAATTTATTAAAATTTGTATTCGTTTTCTGCAGAATATATGCATTAAAGAAAAAAACCAGTGCACGAGAATTGAACCGTAAAAAACAAACTTTTCAACCAGGCAGCTAGAATGTATTTTATACATGAAAGAACAAAATTCATTTATCCTTATTTAATTTGTTTGGATTTCAATCGTAGATTTGATGGGCCATTTGCTACGTAATTACTGGATAGATTTTTCTGATTTATACCCGTCAGTTTATGAGTTCATGTATTTCTATCGGCATGAGAATATCATTCGTTTTTTAATAACTTATGGAACATTTAGATTGTCAGGTTAGGTTATAACGAGAATACATGGCTATTGTTGTCCCTGTCGCCCGGAACATCCCTCGATTACAGCGATTCTAGCGGATGGCTTCACCAAGAGAATGATCTCTCACCACTAGAGTTGCAAGACCTGTATGTAAGACCGTGATTTCTGCCATGCATATAAGGAAACTGCAGAAAACCTATAGCAATACAGCCGGCGCCAGGTACGGTTCCCAGTTTCGGAGCTAGTCGCATTTCGTTAAGAAATAAATGACGGGCACAGGCACGACACATGCACGAACCGGCCCGTGTGCGTTAGATCCGTGTTCAACTGGACCTAGGTCACGCCCGTATTTATTTTTCTCGGACATAACGAAACTGGGATTCGAACTCGCGACTTTCCGATGTTGAGGTTTAAGGGGCTGTACCAGCGTGACACTTTAAAAAAATTGATTTTTTTTTGTCTTTTACGACAGTTTATACTTTCAAGAATATCGTTATCATTTATATCATTTTATCTTGCAAAAATCGATAGTTAAATCTTTAAATGCGTTTGTCTCGAAATGAGATTTTTCAAAATCGCTGACATCGTAACTCATAGAGCAATTATCCGATTGACATGAGATTTGAACTGAGTACTCTTGAATATATTTACTCTACAATGACGTAGGGTATTTTTGATTGGATGAAAATTGAGGATTTGTCATTGAAAAAGACGACCATTTTATAGGCAAGAAAACAGACTTTTTTCATAACTACGCCATTTTGTTAGATTTTGATATTTTTCGAAAATCCTACATCATTGTAAAGTATATACCTTCCAGTTTAACGATATTTTTTTCCTCTTTCGGTTTTAGCTACTCAATCGGCCGGAATCATGTCAGCAGGGGAAGAACTTTTTTTTGGCGCTTCCGAAGGCAGCGCATAAGTCGGTTGGATGTTATTATTTTTCTATGAAAAAATTATGTAATACAAGTCAAATATAGCCAAATATATTCTTAATTTTCCGAAACACTTAATTGAGTACTTTTCTTCCAAAAAATTGCCGAAAATCACTCAAATTTTCTTCTTTTTGGTTTTGGCTTCTGATATTGTTAGTGTGTGGTATTATTAAATCAAAAATATATTTATTTCGTCCAAATTACTCTACTTAGATGTTTTTATTTGAGTCAAGGCGCAGGTTTATAGAGTAGCAGTACGCTCTGTGACGGGAGTATGATGCGGGTCCCAAAGCTTCTCTGGCAAGCAATTTGTACTCTAAGCGAGCATGTAACCGAGTCCGTGAAACGAATCAACGCATTACGAATTTTGTGCGTTGTCGCTCGCAGTCGGCCAAGTGTATTCCGAAAGAAGGGGCAATTACATATCTTATGATACCTACACAATAGAAACATACCCTGGTGCATGCCGAGATGGTGGTAATACAAAATATGTTTTATAATTTTTCACCATTGAGGCTTGTTAACAACACCGATAAATATATAATGCATATAAAAGAGTACAGTAAATTTGCAAAGTAAAGTTTGAAATCAAAATACTAGTATTAAGACTATATATTCTAATTTAAGACACGTTTATGGCATACAAATTAAGATATATTTTATTGAAATATATTTCTTATTTGTTTAAATCAACAACGTATTTTGATTGAATACGTATATATTGAATTGTCTACAACGAGAAATGGTTGAAACAGATAACAAAAACACTTATAAGAAATAGAGTCGCATCACCTTCAAATTTGCAAACGCACTTCCGGAGATACCACCTCAAATGCGATGAAATATTTGAACAATAGTTTGAAAGCCAGCAATACGTACCCTATCTTCAGCGCCGGAAACTCCGCTAGCAATTGCTCTTAATGGTTTCCAAAGATCTTCAGTTGAAACATCGTCAGAATAATTGCATCGCTGTGGTTTGGAAAAAAATTTCGGATCGAGTGGTATCGTCATCGCACCGACAACTCGCCTTTTGTCAATATTTTTTCTCTCTGCAGGTGTGGGGTCAGACGATTTGTCTTTTTTGAAGAAATTACTGAAGATTTTTTTTCCTTTTTGATCGTGCGAACCGGAAGCTTCCGCTCCTCCACCCGTCATTTCCTTTTGCTTCTCATCTTTCTTCGTCATTTGACTTGACGAATTTTCCTTCTGCGCTTCCTTTTTTTCGCTCGCTATCAGTGGCTTGTCCTCCAGTATAGCATATAAAGTCGTTATTAACATTTTCGAAGCGCCAATATCTTCTTCCACGAGTTGGCACTTGCCGAAACGCACTTTCGCCTCTTTGCGCAAATGAAACGTAAATTCTTCATTCCATTGAGGCCAGGACTCATTCTTAGACGTTGTCTCGAACTTTTCTTTACCGGGAAAGAGCTTGACCTGTAAACCAAGTAATTGTTTTCACATTATATTGTATTTTCATGCCGACTGTTTAAGTTTACCGCGCTTCGGGAATGCATCGGTAGTCTTTGGAAGCATCAACTTAGCACCCTCGGAGCAGTCTTAGTAGTCACAGTGCCGCATTCATAGTGTGTCTGAATAAATCATGAGTGCAAGGTCTGCCGTGCGATCGATTTTTATCTGCAGATATCGTAGAGTTAGGCTTGAGAAACGAAGAATGTTCAAAGCTACAGTTTTCGAATTTAACGAGCATATTGCAATAAATATTTTAAATAGCTTTGATTTGATCATTTGAAATAAAAAAATTTAATCTCCAACACAACGGAGGGAACTTTAACCTCATGAGGCTCTGCGTAATAATTTAAAAACAAAATCATGAACTCGTGAAGATCCAGTTTTCAAATTACCCTGATGGAACTTCGACCCACTGGACTGCACTAGAACTTAATTTTGAAACGAAGTTTAAGCTTTTGAATTACGTGGCACATCGGTTTAATACTTCCGTTTAGTCTGTTCCGTTACTTGAACAAACATTTTGAGGGTTTTCTTCTACGTTTTGGCATCCAGAAGTCAATATCAGAACGTCCCCTGAGTATCAAACCTAAATGTTATTGATACTGAACTCTTGCAACACCAAAAAAATAATCATCTAATTTTTCATCATTCTTTCATCTAGTAACCAGTCTGTAAACTTTACTTATAGGAAGTACTTAATTACATAAGCATAGCTTTTCTATTCTTTTTGGATACCGTCCTAACACTTTTATATATAAATTTATATTTCTAACAATGTCATTCTCTATGTTTAGCAGTGACATATGAAGGAATCGTTCCTAAAGCATTGTACTTGCATCAGCTGATGGAAGATTCTTAAATCGGTGATTTAGATTTACAATGATATTATCTATTACTCAGCCGTAAATGTTGATCTTCCAGTATTCTTCCGGTTGTGCGTCGGTGGGCAAATCTAATATATTGCTTTGGCCTGCACTTAATTATGAAATTCCAAAATGTATATCATTTACGCGACAAAATATCTATATAACTAAATGACTTTGTTCCAATATCACTACATTGAGTATATCTTTAATCTGGTCTTTCCCATTCTAGGCTTCTGTAGGTTGGTAAAATATATTCAATTAAAATATCACTTCAATTTTTGAGGCGGCAATGTAAGATGAATACCGAAATTATGGTGTTTATAACTGATGGATTATAGAATTACCCCATAGAATTGACCCATAGAATTGGGTCAAGTAACTTTTCGTACTTATCAGATTTGATTAACTACAACAGAATATGTCGCGTGTTAAGGATAGTTAAATCCCCCAAGTATAGAAACGATGAAAGTCCTAGAGCTACAGAGACATTTGCGTGACATTTTGTCATGTTATAAAAAAAATTTATTCGTTTAACAGTCTTTGGATTTTTAAATTCTTGAAGGATTTTATATTCATCTCTATGACTCAACATCCTCTATGACTTAAGAAAGATGACATGCCAATTAATCATCAACATCGATCGATCTGGAGACGTTGCAATCTAAATTTAAAATTGCGTTCAAACTGCATCCCGTATTGGAGTGCAATTATCAGCGTTTAATGGAGATGTCGTGAATTTTCTCCAAACAAGCAAGCCATTTTTCGCAAATAGTAGTATGTGGCCAGATTGAAAATTGTATGTTTTAGGGCAGCTAACATTTTGGGTTACAACAAGCAAGTCCTCCAAGTGCCTTAGATATCGCATGCAGACCAGATGATCCATTTCTATGATTTCGCCAATTTACGTTTTTAAGCACTATCTACAAATTATATGAGTACAGATTCTTACCTTAACCACGTAACTGTTGACTCTTGTAAATCCAAAATTTTGGGGCAAATGTCTGGCACCAAGAACGATAACACGCAGTGTCTGATTCTTCAATGAATATACAACTCTTAGGCCGACCTCTGGTTCTAAATTCGCTGTCCGATCGAGAGGAGTCGTCACGCTCTTGAGACCATTATCGAGAAAAGTTTTGATCCTGGCAATGGCCATTTTGCGATATCAAATTAAAAAAACGTCCTCGCACGTTCACCGTTCACTTTATGCATATAAAAATTAATAAAAAATCACGGGCACTAAAGATTATTATCCCTAGTTCATAGTTACGCCCAGCTTTGCTTGATAAAGGTCCACGACGATGAACAGTCACCTGACAAGATAGTGGCTCATCTATAACCGAAAGAAGTCAAAAAATATTTTCACAACGTAACCAGTATCTTCTTACAATGCATTAAAAGATAATCTATATTTGAGGGAAAAATAAAAGTTAATACAAAAACTAAAGCGTTTTCAAAATTTGACCATATTCATATACATACTCTCCAAATACTTTTTGATCTAGAACATTATTGTAACAATGGACTATTATTAAAAAGACAATCAGTAGAAAACGTCAAGAGTCAAGAGATTAAACTGGATTATCAAAACTTGAATAATCTCCATTGATGCAAAAAGGAATAATGTCTAAAGTTGTGACGCACCCCTTCAGAATTAAGTTCCTCAGCACCCTACTGGTAGATCATATATAAGAGATAGTGCTGCTTATCTGGATAGCATAAATTTCGATAAAGTTTACTATTCAATGTTCATGAAGATCGAAAAGTGAGCATCGTAATCAGGCAAAGAAATATTCTTTTCATGGTGGCACGATACGTGGGTATCTTCGTTTGAGAAACAATCTGAAGACGCTCATCTTAAGCAAGATCAAGACATTTTAGCCTGTCCCTTAAATAAATAGAGGCGCGGAAGTTGTACATTAATAGACAGGATGACTTAAAAAATATTTAGTCATTCATTCTAGCCCAGTGCCCATTCACTTACAATTGCACCCAAGTATTGAAGCCATCAAGCAAAACTTGTTGATAATTGAAAAGGATTTCAATAGCAACAAAACATTGATTTTCCATCGAAAATAATACATCAATAATAATAAAATAATACATCCTGTACTCATTTAATGTATTACGTATTTTTTTCTAAGGGGATTTTAAACTTTTATCGTCGTTGTTATGTAGTTTTGCAGAAAGGGACAAGTGTTGCATGATGCGTGAAAAAGTCATTCGTTCTACGAGCCCTAATACTTGTTTTGTCCTTAACAATTAAACTGTTTTTTAAAGTAGTTCTGGGAAAAGTCGAACAGTGAGTAATCCGTTTATTGCCCAAAATTTGACGCGTATATGAGGCAACTCTGGTGCAGCATTTTTACGCACTGGATGTGTAATAATTAGCCCAAAAAGCGGCATGTCAAGTAACATAAAACTCTGCCTATCGTGTGCCCAACACAATTGTGTTCTATCGGCTAAAAACTTCGCAGTTCTAAATGTCAAAAAATGTTAAAAGCTAAACAAAGATTCGATGCGCGCATTTGTAGTGTGGTCGTCGTGGGTGAATGCCAAATAGCAGGTCCCTACCCTACCACCAGCGGTAACGAACAATCGATTCGAGCAAATATATTTCCATCGAGCTGTCTTTTCGATTATCACTGACAGGATTTCCGATACCGATTATTTTGCGTTATCATTGCATTTAATTGAAAGGATTTTTACAGCAAAAAAACTGCCTAGCAGCAGTTATCTGTCATATTTGGTGGCTCTGGGGCTTCTGCAACACAAAACGCGCGTGTCGTAGGCTGCCCACAGCTGTCATCACAGTCTGCACTCTGTGTGGCGAAGGCTTCATAATTTGATGCTAAAAAGTGGTAAAACGTGATACCCGCTGGGGCGATATATTATCGCCCCAATATCTCATATTCGTCGATTGTGTACACGTAGCCGCACAGAGAAATTCATGCAAATACGCAATCTTTTTCGTAAATCACTCTAGGGGCGGTACATAAATTACGTCATTTTAAAATAGGGGGGGGGGGTCTGATCGTTGGATGACGGTAACGATAATTGGATTATGACGATAAGAAGGATAGGATGATTTGGGGGGGGGGGGGGGGGTTGAAAATCAGTCAAAATCGATGACGTAATTTATGGACGGCCCCCTATACACGAGACAATCTGTGCAATGATTTTCTCACTCGTCACAGTCGCGAAACGAATCGGAACTACTGGTCAAGGAATTTCGTTGCATCAGTGACATACATTCCCGGCCCATAACGGTATTGCACACTCTGACGAGAACCACAGGCCGGTTGTCAATCATTCGATTTCGCGTTTTTTAGAACATTTCCGTAAAAAAATGACAGGATAATTGTGCTCGAGGGAAGAGTATTTGGCACGCTTGCCTCCTTGCTTTTTTTCATAGAATTTCCACTGCAGAGGTATAAGAGCGGTGCTCGCATGTTGGCTAACATCTGCCCCGATGATTGTTTTTCGGCTTTCTTTGAAGTTTTCCGTAAAAAAAAGAACGGCAAGATGGTTTAAGGTTTCCGTAAAAAAAATGGCAACAAAATGATATTTTGGCCAACTCTGCTTGAGTTGGTCACTGGCGAGCTTGCTTGCAATTTTTTTTTAGTTTTTCACTGCAGAGGTCTGATCAGTTTCCGAATGTTGGTCAACATCCGTATCCGATCAGTTTTTTTCTTCGATATTTTTTAAGGTTTTCGTAAAAAAATTACGGCATGACAACTGTGCCCGAGGGAATAGTAATTCGTAAGCTTGCCTGCTTGTTTTTTTTTCAGAGTTTTTCACTGCAGAGGTCTGACGAGCTCCCGAATATTGGCCAATAAGCGATGTCTTGTGAATTATTCAATGCCGTTGATGGCACTACTATTTCACTGCAGTACTTCAAATCCCAGTCTATTGCGCCGATTTCGCAACAAAAAGAATAAGGCACTCGCAATAATTACATCCGTGTAAAGAGCGATGATTTCGAACAAAAGAGTGCGCATCTGTAAAACGCGTTCGATAAATAAAATATTCAATCAAGGAATACGTTTCGATCGTTTATGAAATTCGGACTCTGCTGCGCGTTAGATCGAAAATGTAAGAGGCGCGGCTGTTATGACGCGGCTACGAAAACGTTTAGTCTCACCAGTGCCCAAGGTCTGGTTTAGCGCAGGGTTATACTCTGTAAGACTGAGAACGAAGTATAGTGTGATTAATTCATACTGGGAAGGGGCAAGAAGGCTTGCCGGTTTCTAGCGTGCGGCAATAAGTAGACCTGTGTGGCTCCCCGCGAGATATATACGTGAGTCGTTGCAGGCAGTCATCGGGCGCCAGCGATTCAATTCTGTGGCAATCTTGGGAACTGCTTGGCATTTGTGATTATTCTGCTCGTTTGCTCCGGGAAAAACCCTCGCTTTCTCGGAGAAGTGATAGATTCGTACTGATACAAAATCTTCTCGTCTTGTGTCAGCAAGATACGAATATCGAGTAAGGTGTGATGAGCTGCGTGAAGTTAGCAAACCGACTTTCGTATTTTTTCAAATGTTTAAAATCTTTTTTCGTTGATAGTAATTTGTACTTCTTGCTTGAGGCAAAGTAGAAGCTGTACCGCGTGACATACAAATAAAAAGAGATAGCTGAAATGTTCGGGCAGAGATTTGTCAAAGACGAATAATATTTGGGGCAAATGAGAATCGTCAAGATTCTCAGTAAATTTTCGTCAGTTAATGTTCCAGAACCTGAAGCTTTGCTTTTCCTAAAAACAACGACCATGTATGAGAAAACTGGGTCTGAAAATTTGTGAGGTTATGTGACCTTCCGCATACTTCTAAAACGCTTGGGCAATACGGAACGTGCAACTTGACTGCCGCGCTTCTAGTGGCCAAAAGGGCGCGTTATTTTCCAATAATAGATCAACTAAATTATAATTTCGCTGTATTTTCGAATTTTCTATCAAGTCGAAAGGTATTGTTGTACAGCTATAAACAAAAACTTTATGAGACATTATTTAGTTATCTTCCAGAAAAGTAATAACCATATATTAAGATTATAATGTTTTCAATTAATTTCCAGCGTTTGGCTTATACATGTACAGTGGCAGATGAGCAAGTCGAGAATAACATGTTGCATCAAAGGATGCAAAAATAATGTAAAAAATGATGGAGCTGCAGGCCTATTCTGCAACTCATAACGACAACTTATATTATCGTTAGCTAACGACAGTCAATAAGAGGCTCCCTTTCTTCTGTGATCATGCATGGGACTGTCGCTACCAAGTTACAGAATAGGGCAACTGGTGAAATTAATATAAAATGATATTCTTTTCCATCGGAGAACCTTCATGCTCCTTGTCAGCAAAATCCCCAACAGTGGGTAGCTGAAATAATTTATAAAAATACGTACGCACGTTAAGTGATTTGCAAATACAACGTAATATCTCGAAAATATCATCTTTTGGCCTATTTTATTTGAATTCATGTCCTTTGATTAATTGCACATGACCATTGAAAAATTCAGCTGATATCAAATTCTTTTTATGTGCAAGAAAAAAATGGCAACCATCAGCAAATAGCCGAACATAAAGTGCTCATTTTTAAAAATCTCGAACTTCTGGAGGAATTAGTGTATGAAACTGCAGCACTGATATTCTTGCAGCATTCTACTCAATCCTGTAACACCTTGACACCACGCATCTACAATATTGCTATTGTAATCCAGCTGGAAAATAGAGTGGTCACTGTAAGCTTTATAAAGGGTGTGCCAAAATTACCTGACATTTTGAATGATGAAAAAAACGTATGATTCATTTGAAAAGTACGATTTTTAAATTTGAATATAAAGTACAAACATGGAGGTTGTGTGTGAAACACAATATCCCATAGATAGCCTCGTCCCTGTTTGCAAACGTCCACACTTTTGACAAAATTTCCAATAACATTTTGGGATAATTGCGGGCTAATTTCATCAATGGTGCGTCCACTTGATTCTTTGAGCTCCGGAATGATCTGTGGATCATTGGCATACACTTTTGCTTTAAGAAAACCCCAAAGAAAGAAGTCCAATGATGTTAAATCGCACGATTTTGGTGGCCAATTCACATCGCCGCGGCGCGAATAACACGACCAGGAAACTTCCCTGTTGCAAAGGACCGATAGGATCCTGTAGCCAACGATACAAATCCGATACATTGCTGTTTGGTCTATTGGCAGCACAGATAGCGGATTTTCGTAATTTATCTGGACTCATTGGAATGTTCGCATATACGATTTCTATTTGGATAAACCGATATGGAATGTATCAGCTTCTATTGTTTTTATGAGCAAGATGGAATCTATAGGGAATAACGTATGTGCGATCTACTGGATCAAATCTGCATTTTGCACTGATCAAAAAGCTACGTGCATTTATCAGCAGCTACGGATTTGATTTGAATATTTTTCTAATTGTATTTCCACAAGTTATACATTTATAAGTTTCAAATGGACTTGACCGTTTGGAAGCGAATGTGCATAAAACGGGAAAGTCCACGATTTGTAGCTATCAGATCTCGAATGCAAAAATTGATACGTATGAAACTGTACTTATTTCGCCTTATGAGAAATGACAGATATATCCCTGATGGAAATCCGCTTATTGGAATTCGTCAGATTTTAACAAAAAATGTCAGATTTGATAATATTCCGTCAACTTTCAATGAGAAATAATGTCAGAATATGTCATTTATACGACAGAATCTGTCATATTATTTCGAGATTTGACATTTTCTGTGAGAAGTTCATGATTTCTGACCGGAAATTGGAACATGCTTTACAGAATCTGTCATATTTTATCAGAAAAGTAATGTTATAATTCAGTAATTTCTGTCAGAATCTTACATAATATGTCATATAATGTCGTAAGAGTTTTCCATTTTATGTGAGATTTTCGTCATTTTGATGGAATAAAATGGAATTCTTCAACATTCATGAAATATTATGACCGAATCTGTCGAATTATATCATTCTTTCTTATTTTTCCTGAGATTTTCGTCATTAAATGTCATTTTTTCATGGAATATAATGGAATTCTTCAACGTTTATAAAATATTATGACCGAATATGTCAAATTATATCATTCTTTCTTATTTTTTGTGAGATTTTCGTCATTAAATGTCATTATTTAATGGAATGAAATGGAATTCTTTAACATTCATGAAATATTATGACCGAATCTGTCAAATTATATCATTCTTTTTTATTTTTTATCATATAATGACCGAACTTGTTAACTTTGGACATTTTGCATATATAAATATATGATATATTCTGATGAATTTTGACATCTGACGAATTTGAAATCGATACTCCACAAAATTATATAATGAACAACGTTGTACGAAAATTAACGATTCCATTGTTTTATTAAATAACAATGAAATGGGAGAAATTTTTAAAGTTTTACAAATACAAACAGCCAACGATGGTGTGAAAACTGTGGTCTTACTTTTTAAAATAGTAATAAAAAAGAATTCCTCCTTGAGCGATTTGCAAGTTGAAATAAACCATCTCCAGGAATGTCAATGTACTGAAAAATTGATTGTGTGTGAACCTAAAGATATAAAAAGTCCGTGTGTTTTAATGTACATCGACGAAAAAAAATATATAGCGACTATACCACAGGGGTGTACAATCGACCATTAGAATAAATATTGAATAAAATAAATATTCCATACAAATGTAGTTTATACTATTTCTGACTTTATTCACAATAAAGCTCCTTTTCACTAACAGCTGAGATCTGTCAGAATTCACGAAAAATGTAACAACAAATTATGATAAAAATTATCGTTTTCTTGCATTTTTTGTCATTTTTTTCGACGCAACAATATGTCAAAAAATGGAAAACTGATGTATCATTTTTTGTTCAAAGATGACATTTTCCGACACAATGATGACAGAAAGTATCAAATTCTGTGATTTAATGACAGCTGAAATCTGTCAAAATTCAATAAAAATGTGACAACAAATTATGATAAAAATTATCGTTTTCTATCATTTTTTGACATTTTCTGTCATTTTTTTCGATGCAACAATATGTCAAAAAATGGACAACTGATTTATCATTTTTTGTTAAAAGATGACATTTTCCGACATAAAGATGACAGAAAGTATCAAATTCTGTAATTTAATGACAGCTAAAATCTGTCAGAATTCAACAAAAATGTGACAACAAATTATGATAAAAATTATCGTTTTCTATCATTTTTTGACATTTTCTGTCATTTTTTTCGATGCAGCAATATGTCAAAAAATGGAAAACTTATTTATCATTTTTTGTTAAAAGATGACATTTTCCGACATAAAAATGACAGAAAGTATCAAACTCTCTGATTTAATGACAGCTGAAATCTGTCAGAATTCAACAAAAATGTGACAACAAATTATGATAAAAATTATCGTTTTCTATCATTTTTTGTCATTTTCTGTCATTCTTTTCGATGCAACAATATGTCAAAAAATGGAAAATTACTTTTATCATTTTTTGTTAAAAGATGTCATTTTCTGACAAAAAGATGACAGAAAGTATCGAATTCTGTGATTTTATGACATTCCGTAAAGTTAACATAATATGTGCGGTTCTGTCCGATTTTCATAGATTATTTCCGACAGAATCTATCAAAATATGTACGATTCCATCAAATTATGTTAGAATCTATTCATTTTCACAGTTTCTGACATTTTTTAACAGATTTCAACATTATTTGTCGAATTCCAATAAGCGGATTTCCATCAGGGATTAGGACCAAGTTTTGTATGGGACAGAATTTGTGATTCCATGGACAAAAACGCATCATTTTGCGATAAAAATGTACGTTTTCAATATGAATGAATCAGATATTTCAGATAAGTCACTTCATCAGCAGTAATTGGTATTGACTGATTAACATTTAATGGGGATATACAGATTCAACGATCTTATTGATAAATATGGGTTTAACCTGAATATGTTTTAATGAGAGTTTCCAAACTTATCCAGGGTGAAGAGAGAATATTTCAGATAGGGCTCTATATGGATTATCTAATGCAAAACTGATCTTTAAGTTATGTGAATGCATATGTTGATGCAGATTATAATGTATCGGCTCATCTCGGCATTTATTCGTACAGTCAAAGATTCAGCTTAATGATGAAGCTCGGGTGCTTGTATTGAAATATGAGTCAAACTTATACCCGTTGGCATCCTGTATCTGTTTTAAATTGGTGTTTTCCAACCTATGCAGACTTGAGTGATAATGCTGCGGTTGGTCTATATATGGATATCCAATAAAAAAAAATGGCATCTGCGTCTATGGTAATGTATACGTAAGTACAAAACTAGTCTATTTGTGCATATATGTATTTATTTGTATTGTAAAAGATTCAGCCTCAGAATCGGGTCTGGTTTACGTGAAATAGCCTCTTTGTTACACAAAACACAGAAAGCGTTTACGGTTTTCATTATTTTGTTTACATTTTTTGCATTTTGAAAAATGTTAAAAAAATAGAAAGAGACGGCAGTTCACACTAGTACGTGGGTATACTTCCGAAAAGCCAATATCCTCTGTCTATCTAAAACTTTGCACAGATTTTTGTTGCTACATTTCACGGTCAAGATTTTTACCGTAACATTTTGTTTCTACTGAATATCCAGTGCATGCTAGGAAATGCAATAAAAAATTCAAAGACTAGACTAATCCGAAGAGTCATACGAAAACTAAAAAAAATCACAATACTGCCTCTACAGTGTAACTGAGTGTTAACCGATTTAATGAATCCTCACTCTGAGTTATGTGCATAGGAAAAAACCGATTCACACAGTTAAATGATTGGCCCGTATTTACTGATGAAAACCGATGCCTCCTCTTGAGAGGCATCGGTGGCAAGAAAACCACCGAAAAACAAATGTTCGAAATTTTTTTGGTTTTTTTTTTTAATCTACGGACGTGGAAATTTTTTTTTCGACTTAACCTCTATATGGACCGGATAGCTTGTTTATTCAGCTTTAAATTGGTTTTTTAAAAATCTCGATACGAGCATTTCTCGCTGAGATATCGGTGTTTGAATGGAAAAAGATCATTTTGTCTTTGATTACCAATATCTCAGCAACCAATGATCGCACAGAAATTTTAAGGTTGGTTTCAAAAACTTGAATAAATTCTCTACAAGGATTGGTAATTGAATTTTGAAAAAAAAATTTTTTTTCAATCATTACATGAATTTGAAAAAACGACCAAAAAAGGGCTTATTGTGGTTTTTTGGAAAATCAAGCGCCCAATCAAAAATATTGCGGAAACCACTAATGTTAAGTGTGCCTTTTACTGTTCAATATACCCACAAAAACTCTACGAAGTTTCAATTTAATCCAGCCAACCGTTTTTTTTTCCCACTTGATCGAATTTTTGAAAAAATTAAAGGAGCAAGAATTTCGCTCTGAAAATGTCATAATTTTTATCAAAAATGAAAAAAAAAATTTTTTTTTCATTTTTCTCTCAATTCTGTATTAGTGACTTGGAAAATTTTTGAAAAAAAAAATCGAAAATTTTTGAAAAAAAAATTCCAAAATTTTTGAAAAAAAAAATTTTTAAGAAAAGTTTTAAGAAAAACTGTTTTTTTTTAGACACTGTTTAAATTCGCACAAAAAAATTATTGTCCCAATATTCGTAGAACGAATATTCGACTTGCCTTGGGGGTATCAACTTTTAATTTATTCAATTAATTTGTGACTAGGAAAATTAAAGTGCGGAAGAGGAAAATCGGTGAGAAAGTGAGTCGCTACATTTCTTTAATTTAGAGCCAATTGAAAAAAAAATAAAAAAAATAAAAATTTTTTTTCAAAAATTTTGTAATTTTTTTTTCAAAAATTTTCGTTTTTTTTTTTTCTTAAATTTTCCAAGTCACTAATACAGAATTGAGAGAAAAATGAAAAAATTTTTTTTTTTTTATTTTTGATAAAAATTATGACATTTTCAGAGCGAAATTCTTGCTCCTTTAATTTTTTCAAAAATTCGATCAAGTGGGAAAAAAAAACGGTTGGCTGGATTAAATTGAAACTTCGTAGGGTTTTTGTGGGTATATTGAACAGTAAAAGGCACACTTAACATGAGTGGTTTCCGCAATATTTTTGATTGGGCGCTTGATTTTCCAAAAAACCACAAAAAGCCCTTTTTTGGTCGCTTTTTCAAATTCATGTAATGATTGAAAAAACAGTGTCTAAAAAAAAAACAGTTTTTCTCAAAACTTTTCTTAAAAATTTTTTTTTTCAAAAATTTTGGAATTTTTTTTTTCAAAAATTTTGGAATTTTTTTTTCAAAAATTTTCGATTTTTTTTTTTCAAAAATTTCCCAAGTCACTAATACAGAATTGAGAGAAAAATGAAAACATTTTTTTTTTTTCATTTTTGGTAAAAATTATGACATTTTCAGAGCGAAATTCTTGCTCCTTTAATTTTTTCAAAAATTCGATCAAGTGGGAAAAAAAACGGTTGGCTGGATTAAATTGAAACTTCGTAGGGTTTTTGTGGGTATATTGAACAGTAAAAGGCACACTTAACATTAGTGGTTTCCGCGATATTTTTGATTGGGCGCTTGATTTTCCAAAAAACCACAAAAAGCCCTTTTTTGGTCGCTTTTTCAAATTCATGTAATGATTGAAAAAACAGTGTCTAAAAAAAAAACAGTTTTTCTCAAAACTTTTCTTAAAAATTTTTTTTTTCAAAAATTTTGGAATTTTTTTTTTCAAAAATTTTGGAATTTTTTTTTCAAAAATTTTGGAATTTTTTTTTCAAAAATTTTCGATTTTTTTTTTTCAAAAATTTCCCAAGTCACTAATACAGAATTGAGAGAAAAATGAAAAATTTTTTTTTTTTTTCATTTTTGATAAAAATTATGACATTTTCAGAGCGAAATTCTTGCTCCTTTAATTTTTTCAAAAATTCGATCAAGTGGGAAAAAAAAACGGTTGGCTGGATTAAATTGAAACTTCGTAGGGTTTTTGTGGGTATACTGAACAGTAAAAGGCACACTTAACATTAGTGGTTTCCGCGATATTTTTGATTGGGCGCTTGATTTTCCAAAAAACCACAATAAGCCCTTTTTTGGTCGCTTTTTCAAATTCATGTAATGATTGAAAAAAATTTTTTTTTTCAAAATTCAATTGCCAATCCTTGTAGAGAATTTATTGAAGTTTTTGAAACCAACCTCAAAATTTCTGTGCGATCATTGGTTGCTGAGATATTGGTAATCAAAGACAAAATGATCTTTTTCCATTCAAACACCGATATCTCAGCGAGAAATGCTCGTATCGAGATTTTTAAAAAACCAAATTAAAGCTGAATAAACAAGCTATCCGGTCCATATAGAGGTTAAGTCGAAAAAAAAATTTCCACGTCCGTAGATTAAAAAAAAAACCAAAAAAATTTCGAACATTTTTTTTTCGGTGGTTTTCTTATGATTACTCGAAAAATATTTTCAAAAAAAAATGTTCAAACTCAGATCCGAAAACTAGACACTTAGAGCTACAATTTGCTTTTTTTTTTTTTGCTGTACGACCATTTTTGTATGAGTTACAGCCTGTTGAAAATCCCCCAAAAATTTGGATTTTTTTCTTGCTCCCTAAATTTTTTTGCAAAGTGTACAAGTACATGCAAATAGGTGCGGATATCAAATAATCTCCAAATACGAGAACATTCTCCTACAGTAAAAGGTAAGTTTTCGATCTGAAAAGTCGAGTAGGTTCAGACAAAAAACAATTGCGAATACGTATACATTCTCGTACAGCTAAAGATAAGTTTTCGATCTGAAAAGTCACATACAAACTGATTGCTGCCAAATTTCGATTGTAGCATATAACTTCCTTTACGAACTATAATTTGATTCTGCCGATTAGTACCAATAGAATTCCAGTTTGTGAGTGCAAGTTCATTCCGTTAGAATGTAATGGACATTTTAAAGTAATCTGCTGTTGCAGATTAATTACGATTGAAATTTAAAAGGTATCTGCATTTACAAATTGAACCACGCGGAACCGTTTTCGGATTTTATAGGTAATCTATGGGCACCGTAGTTACGTACAAAACCCGATAGAATCATATATTTCAAAAAGTCGTCGATCCTATCGGAATTCATAAGCGTTTCCGAGGACAAAAATACATCATTTTCCGATAGTATTTCTTTTTTTTATTGGTTTGTATCGGTTCTTTGCAACAGGGTTCATCTGCAATAACTATGCAGTAATAATGCAGCAACAATGCAGCAAATAACAATTTCTATGTGTTGCTCGATCGTGTAATTCTCCATGACTAAGCCTCAATACTTCCTGATGCCCGTCGTCAAAGATTAGTACTCTATATTCGCCACCAAAAAAATAGCACGCAATTTAAAATGTCAGCTTATTTTGAGACACCCTTTATATATAATTTTCTCCTACAGCTGCCTTTCATTTATGTTGCCGCCAGCTATTATTGACCGCCGGCTATTATGTGAAGAGGCGACCCATGGAGCCTAGATACCAGGAGGTTCAGCGGCAATGCAAAGGCGCTGAAAAAAGCGTCCCCGAAAATGTCCCGAAGCGATGGCGCTGGGGTGCAGCGCGACCGACATATATAGTAATATATTGGTCAACGAGGTGAAAGTGATCGGATGAGTTTCTAACCTCACGACAGACCGATCGTGACATCAAACGTCGAAATATCCGCCGATTCATAATTTCCTCATGACGGTTCGAAAAAAACGCAAAAGCGAGAAAAGATCTCAAACTCAAACTCAAAATGGCGGCAATATAGTCCATCTAGAAAAACGTGTTTTTTTTTACATATAGCTTCACGGGAGAACGGTTTTATCGTAAAATATAAAACCTGAAACAAAAACCGAAAAAATGATATTATATATTATTAGCTATGAGACTACCTAGAAATTTGCTTTTAATTTTTTTTTAAATAGCGCACTTTGAAGGAGATAAATGGATTTTTTGCCAAAAAAACAGTAAATTGTTTATAAAAAGAAGTTTACATTTAATCAAAAAACGGATACGTACTCTCATAAAGAATATAATTGGAAAGCTGCTGTCAAAATTTCAACCTCGAAATCGATGCATGCAAAGGTGGTCGAGTAATCCGTCTTCCGAGATCGAAAAAAGTGGTTTCGAGAAAAACGCGTTTAAAGTTGTACGAGCAACTCAGCGCGCGCTCCAAGGCGCTGCGGCCAAAGCGATAATTGAACCTTTAAATAAAAAAAATTGCTACAGGACCAATTCCGTATTGTTTTTATGACACCAAAGTATTTTTAGGAAAGAAAACGTCTTTCCAAAATCCTAGAGTGGTGTTATCCCTTAACACTAATGAGGGTTAGGTACATCATCTGTGATCTGTCTTAGATCACACCCATGTTTAGCGTATATCTATATACATATAGGTTGCGGAGCACCCCAGCGCCATCATTTCTTGTTCTCGTTTTGGGGACGAGTTGAAAGGCCTCGCTGAACCTCCTGGTATCTAGGCTCCATGGTGCAATCCTAAAGTAGTAGGGTGGTGGGGATAGATCGACGGGTGTGCGATGAGGGAGACGTGTCTGCGGTCGCGCCGCGAAGCACTGGCTACATTTCGTAGCCGAGAAATAATTTGGACGTATAAACAGTAGAATGAAACTTTGAAAATATGTCTGAAATTTATTTTTCTGTACACAAATAATAAATATCATGGACGTCCTTGATTTTTACATTATTGTCCTTTGAAAAACACTAACTTATTATATGTGTGCCGTATACTTAATACATTATTATTGGTTACATTACGCCCTAGGAAATAGAATCAAATCTTTATGTACTTAACAGCGATCGCCCTAAGTTGAGGATTTGAGGATTAAACACTTCAAAAATTGCTTATTAAAGTTACCCGTCTTTTAAAATATCCAGGTGTTGGGCATCGAGTAGATTTCTCATCCGCAAAGCTTCTAATCACTTCTTGTGTTTCAAAGGATCCTTAGGTATTCTATGATTGAATCGCTATTAAATTTCAAAAGTTGGTATGGAAAAATGATGCCAGGCAAGCCGTTTGCAATAATACAGTCAGTTACCTATGGAACGAAGTTCTTCCATGCGATTTTTCTCATTGTAATTGTTTCTTATTTCTTCGGCTTTGGCTTCTTCTACTTTTGCAATCTTTTGCATAACAATCCGGCATTATATAAAACAAAACACATCACTTGGTTACATACAACACAATGATCGGACACACTATGTTGTGTATGCACATCCAATAAATAAATAACCTTAAACGTAATAACGAGTCGAGCGCGAAGTATCTTCGACCACGGCACAGTTTTGTTATGCCCTCTGCACACTACGCGCGAATTGCGATGAGCGATGATCTGCAATGGAAGTTCAGGTATTCCGGAAACACCCTAGGAGACTGAAGCTCCCATTGGATATCGTTCGTCGCCAGTCGCTCATCGAGCTCGCCACGCGCCGTGGAAATAGACGCGTCTTGACATATGTCGGTCACTTATATAGGTCCAAATCTGACTAATCAATATGGCTGACACGGGTTTTCTCCTCACCCCTGTGGCTTCGCCACCCGCATTCATAAAAGCACTTTAGGCTCCATCCAGATATTTTGTACGTCCATGGGCGAGCCCAGCCCCCGACACTGGTAGATAAATGCTGTTCGCAAAATGTCCTTGCCGCACTGGGCAAGTGTGACAGGCATGCATATATAAGTATGTTGCGCCGGTGTTTCGAATATCTTACATGAATAATAATCTATTGATATATTTGGGATGAATTTCCATTCTAATGATTTTCCATTTGAACACAATAAATAACGTCGCCATAACGATAACAGGTGAAAGTCACGAAAGTATCGAATCGTTCAGCTGATCGAAGTATTTAGAGCCGAAGGCTGTCACACAACAGCCAGCGCTAGGCAGTGGCAATTTCAAGAACTAAAAAGCCGGGACAAAACGCGTTTTCGTTTATCGTATAGGAATAGTAGGCCAGTGTCAGGGGGCTGGGCACGGTCTTACATACAGGTCTTGAAACTCTGGTGGTGGGGGTACGTCCTCGGATTGAAGCATGGACCGTTTCCACTGGTGACCACGAGTGTCGCTGCGATAGAGTGATGCAGGCTGTGCGAGAGAGATGGAAGTCGATTGTTGACTCATAGGAACCTAACCTAGCTGTACAATTGGCTGGTATAGGCAAATTATGTTATTTAATATCAAAAATGCATGATGGACCTAAATACGATTAAAAGTAACTTTATCGTAAACCCGAAAAAAACCAAAAGACTATAGTTATCCAAGTGGGTACAATGAATATGAATGTTTTTCATATAGGTATCAATGTGAGCTCGTGTTGGTCGAGGGGTTCGGTGCAAGCTTCGTAATGCTGCTTTCAGGGGTTTGATCCATGTGCACTCGGTTTTTTAAAAAGATGTTTTAGCTTTTATAAAAAAAATAAGCTTTACGCGTTGTTTTAATGGACCGGAAAATAAGTGGCAACTATTCCAGACCGAAGTGGAATCCAGACCGAAACACTTGCAGGACGTATTTCTTGAAAATGCAACCAATACTTAAGAAATAGTATTTCTTTTGCAATTCTTTATTCCCTCTTTGAAAATTTGTAATGCATGTCCCGAGAAACATTTTCAATAATCTCGACTTTGCAGTTTCCGAAACGTTTTGCGTTGGGAAATTAAAAAAAACACCTCTTTTCCGATCTTTAAGGGAAGGATTCTCGAGTAGGATAAATGAAAATCATTCCCTAACTTTGTTTTATGTTTTGCAGCCTGGAAAGTGTTTATTGTAATGATCCCAATAATTTTTCATTTTTTTTCAGGTTCCCGGCTCCAACCCCTGTTTCGCCCCTTCCCAATGAATATATTTCGGTTCGAAATGATTTTCGCACACAACGTGTCTCGGTTCCAATTTTCCAACTCCCGGTTTCGCGGCCTCCCATTTTTTTAATTGCGCCAAGTCTTTCGGCACCCGAAACACTGAGCGTTTCGATTTTTCACTCCGAGAGCCTGTTTTACACGTTGGACAATATACCATTTAGTCATTTTTCAATATCACCGTTTTTACAAGCTTATAAGTAGAGCAGATCGCGTGTGGTCGCGTGAATCAGCGGTTATATTTGGGTTTTGTTTACTTTTGAAATCTATTTCCGTCTCTCTCACACAGTCTGCATCACTCTATAGCGGCGATCCTCGTGGTCACGAGTTGAAACGGTCGGTACTTCAATAAGAGGCCATCCTCCACCACTGAAATTTTGAGCGAGTTTCAAGACCTATATGTAAGACCGTGAGGCTGGGTGAGCCCGATCCAAAAGCATCCGTAAAACTGTGCATGACCGCACTAACGTGAACTAAGCGACAAGAACACAACCGACGCCATGTGTCATCGATGATTCCCGCTCGTCGTCCATGTTGCCATAATGCGTGTTCGGGACACGGTCTTACATACAGGTCTTGAAACGTAGCGAATTTCCTACAGCGTGGTTTGGCTCGCTTGTTTTCCGCGTTTTTAGTACCGGGGCGCGGCGCTGTGATCTAGGGATGGACAAAGGTGGGGATGGAAATGCGTCACGGTCTTGCGTACGTGAAATGCGTAAACCATCATATCCAAATGGAACATAGAAAAAAAGAAATAAAATATGCGAAATATGTAAAAAAAATCGGAAAACTCGTTCCAAACAACTATTTATCATTTTTATTCGGGACATAGATTAGATTTCGAATATATAATTATCCACGAAGTGTGCTTACGTTATTTATAAAATATGTATGAAACAAGTCTCATTAATTTAAGTAAAAAAACATCAAACAAATAATAATCAATAATGATAAAGAAAAAAATTGCTTGAAATAAATTGTATGTCAGTTTCCGGTGTGTCTCGCTCTCGCAGCACTGACAACATTCAGGTATTATACAAAAATTAAAAACAAAGAGAAAGCAACAATAAAAAATAAATATGTCAAGAAGTCATAGAGAAACTTATTTGAACAACTATTTATCATTTTCATTCGGGACAGATAAAATGTCGAATACAAAACTGGCTGCGAAAGGACTGCGAAGTATGGCTACGTCATGAAATAAATATGATTGAAAGTAGTTAGGATAATTAAATACAAACAAAAAGTAAATAACAAAAACATGAAACAATTAATAATCCATAATGATAGAGAAAATATTTTCTTTTTAAATAAAATATGTCCATCAGCCTTTTCAGATAACCTCACTGATGCTATGCCGATTGTGCTAAGGCATTATATAAAAATAATTTACTATAATTATTACCACTTACCTTATCATGGACCGCAATAGGCATAGCATTTACAATGAGGGCATGCTTGGTACAAGGAGTTACCTCGGTTTTTGTTATTTTCAAATCCTTTAAATGTATGACACGCAAGCCACGATTTTCGGACCGTTTGACACTGTTGAGTTGCATCGCGCATGCGCTGATTTTCCATCCCTAGATCACAGCGCTACCCTGGTGGTCACAAGATGAGATAATTTAGCGCCCGTGAAATGAGCCATCCCCACGGTCTTCGTTTCAAGACCTGTAGGTAAGACCGTGGTTAGGGCCACGGTCTTACATTAAGGTCTGACAACGGCGGTAGTGGGGGTAGGCATCCTTAGCGGCTCTGTTTTTTATTCCGACTTCTGCCGCTTGGTGCGTGACGGCAAGGGAAAGTAGTGTGCGACGAAGAGAGAAATAGCTCTTCTGTCCTTTTCCCTCCTGAACGCAGCGCATGCGCCGTTTGCCCTAACTCAATGTACTGTACCGTAGTGTAAAATGCATAATATACGAAACCAATAAAAAGCGATAATACGACCACTTACATATTTTTTCTCCAATGTCTCACCAAACATCTTTTTTCTCCAATGTCTCACGAGACATCGTTCTTCGAAATGTTTTTCACACACCCCTAGTGCAAATTTTTCTTCAAATTTTTCATAATCTCTCATATTGTAGTCATATTTGAGATTTTCGTAGAAAAATAATTTAAAACAGATTCAAGTACTGATCTATTTCCCAAAAACACATTTTTTTACTGAAAATTCGTTATTTCTAATTTTTTTTCCGGAAATTTCCCTTTTCCCTATGACCTGAGTGAACGGCTGCGGAGATATTCGGAGAAACCAAGAAAGAACCAATTTTGTTTTAAAGTAAAAATCAAGAAGAAAGAATCATTTATTTTTTAAGTAAGATTCAACAAGCAAAAAACGCATTGTCGGTAAAAACAAAGTATTTTTCTACGTAAGAACAAAGAATCAAAGTATTTTTTATGAGAGAAATAATAAGTAAGAATAGCAAAAGATTTTAATTATAATTAAAATATTGTACTTTTCCTATTAATAAATATAACTGGTGAACATGCATTTAACCTGCATTTTCATTTTGTTAGTTTGCGTAGCGTTGATAACCGGAGGAAGTACAATTGAAGCTAACAAAAAGTAAGAATTCCTTTTTCATCTATATTTTTTATTTCATATAATTTCCGAGATTTTCTCGTGATATCGTAATAAAAATGATGAAATATTCGGAAAAATTCGGAGAAATTAGGAGAAACTCGGATGTTTGCGTGAAAATAATTGTCCGCAAAACTCCGAATTCTGCATATTTCTTTCAATTCCTAGAAAAATTCGGAAAATTTTCCGGAAAAAATCGGAGTTTTTCTGAAAAAAATTTGCACTAAGGACATACTGAGATTCTCTCAGCCCCGGAATAGCGTCGAGCCATTTTTTGTATCGTTCGACGTTTCTGGGCACTCGAAACACGGAGCATTTTTGCTTAACACTTTTGTACCCCATTTTACAATTCGAACCGCGCAACCCTTAACCATTTCACATTTTTTTTCGAAAACACTACCAAAAAAAATTCACATTTATGCATAAAAACACGATAAAAAAATGTATCACGGTCAATCGCGTAGAACCTCGTGGTATATGATCGGAAATAAAGGTTATTTCGACAATCGCGCCACAAAAACAGACGTAAACACCTTGGGCCTATTCGCCGGTAAGAGGTGGGGGAAAGCACTTCCCCTTGCTAGTGGCGACGCGTAGTGGTGCCTAGTGAATGGAAAAGTGAAGATGATGAGCGTGCCTACCCCCACCACGAAAATTTAGCTTCGTTGCAAGACCTGTATATAAGACCGTGGTTCGGGCTAACCGATTTTGCGAAATGTGTTAGATGTAAAAAAAAATGGTGCCTCGGTATAAAATATATTTAGTGATCTGCGGCGAAAACAATCAATTATAGGTAAGAAAATAGTGCTTACATTCATAAAAAGGATGGCTTCGTTTTATCGTACCATTATCGTCCCGAGTGAAATAAAAATGACCACAAACGCGAGATATGGAGCAAGTGTCCCGTCGATCAGACAAAATGTACTGAATTTTCTTGTGTCTATAAATACATGTTTTACTGCTTCCGCAACGAAAAAAATACATAGACTTAATATCAGTTTTTCGTTATTATTCTTTATCTGTACAGCGTATCACAATGTGTAAATATTGAATGTGATAATTTGTAAAACTTTTGTCTGGATTAAAAATTCTTATGAATTTTCTTGTGTCTATAAATTAATTTTGTTTGTTACGGAAGCAGTAACAAAAAAAAAACATTTACTTAATATTTGTATTTCGGTATTCTCCAAAACAATCTATATATAAGAATTCTATCTATCTATATCGAAATTGCCTTCACCAACTGGTTGTACAATCAATTTGATGAAATAAGCGCTCCATATGAAGTAGCAATGGTTGCTTTTTACATATCGTACGGCACTGCCTTTACAATTCATTTGATCAAATTATCCATGGAGACTAGATACCAGGAGATCAAACTCCCGTGCAAAGCCACTAAAAAAACCGTTTCTGAAAGTGGCTCCAACATAGATGACGTTGGGGTGCCGCGGGCCCTATTTATAGTAATATATTGGTGGACGAGGTGAAAGTGATCGGATGGGTTTCTAACTCCACGACAAACCGAGCTTGTCAGCAAACGTCAAAATTTCAAGCAAAGAACAGATATTACATGGAACACCACGGCCCGTGTTAATAATTAGCAGACAAAATGTAGTTAGTATTTCCGCCGGTAGACTGCGCGGCGATGTATCGGTGTGCCACAGACAATGATAGAGATTCAAGACACGCCTCTTGCGGTTGTCTCTCTCTCTCTCTCTCTCTCTATTTCGCGTATGCCTATCGGTCTACAGTGCTGTCCCGCTTGTATTAAAGGCCGACTGACCGACCAAGCCAAGGAGACTAGAGTACAGGAGTCCAAACTCCCTATCCTAGCCTGTGTGTATGAAGTTCTTTTAATCGGTCGCAGAGATGTAGTGCTCAGTTCCGCCGCAGGCGTCGCTAGTGTTCCCCAGAGACCATAATATATAGTAATACAAAACTGCATAAGGTCCGAGCTCCTCCTCAACGACAAAACTGGGGTGATCGTGTTTCTCTCTCGTACTCACCAGGAACAGTCATGGTGCGTTCTCTCTCGCACACCCGAAAGATAATACACCCAAGTAGGGATTCCTTCTATTATAATATATAATAATATTGTGTACATATATATAATAAATGAAATATAAATATTATTAATGAAACAACTCGTGTTGTTTTATTCACATGGACTTATTATATAATAAGTACATCAGATATAATAATTATATAATAAGTGCAACGCGAGTTATTTTATTATGGAAACTTATGATTTGCCTGTTATGTTTAAAAATATAGCTAATTACAATGAAATGCGAATAAAGCGATAAACCAACCGTAATGTATTTATTATTCGGATGCGCGTTACTCTGTTTTCCTGTACAATAATAATAATGATAAATAATAATAATAACATGTACATGCAAGAAACCGGGCGAATACGGGAACGTTGGCTCTACATGCTGGAGTTGTCTTTTCAACACGTGCTTATTACATACCCATGAAAACTCGTTATTTGCTAGTTACGTTTAAAAATGAAGCTAAATATGAATTGAATTAAGCGATGAACCAACCGAACAAGCCGTCAAGCCTAATTGAACCCCAAGCGCGGCAATCACTTTAATATGAAAAGATTATATTTATTGGCAAATGATTGTGTGGCGAAGTTGGTAGAACGCTATATTACTGTATTGAAGGTCCTGAGTTCGAGCCTCGGTAGTTTAATTTTTTTTCTTTTGCATTCACACAGGTATCTGGTTGTACGAGCGAATTGAAGCAGTTTTAACCAATCAAAGAACTCGTCCAATCCCAAAAGAACTCGAACAAAAATAACATGGAAGAATATATTTTTTTATTTACTGCCATCAATAGTTGAACTTTGTTTTATAATTCCTACCTAGAGTGTTTACTGTTTCCCTTTATCTTATTGACTCGCAAGGAGTCATCTCCATTATTATGCACATAGTTCGATAGCTGCTGTGCTGGTGTACACGACAGATATATTTGTGTTTGACAGGCGCAAACAATTTTTCCGCCATAACACGGTCAGTTTCACCTTATGCAGTTTTGTATTACTATATATTATGGGCTCTGGGGAACACTAGCGACGCCTGCGGCGGAACTGAGCATTACATCTCTGCAACCGATTAAAAGAACTGTTTGAGGCGGGAGTGTCGACTCCTTTTCTCTAGTCTCCTTGGACCACGGTCGTATATACAGGTCTGGGCACTCCGTTCAAAAATGCGTGACTCTAAGTGACGCCTCTATTTGCGCATTCCACCGCGGCGCGAGTGCACGGGAGGCACTTTTGTTTATACCGCGTTTACGGGGCATGGCATGCACGTTGTGTGGTGACGGTCGTATGTACGTGTGGCCTAACCTCGTTTTGGCGGGGTGATTTCGAGTGAATCGTAGCCACGGTTTTTATTCAATACGGAAATACAAAAGATGAAGTGTCTATATGTTGCGATGCCGAAGCGGTGCATGATTCCGGGATACAGAAGTGGATACATAAATAACCCGGAGCACGTCTCATTATTTAAAATTCCCAATGATGACGACTGATATTTTCTACTACTTTTCTACTACTACTACTAATGAAAGGAATGCGTGCTACACGTAAATTTCGAATGTTCTTCTTTTCCGTCAACGAAAAAAAAAAAAACGTAATTGGATTGAGCGATAGTTAAATCGGCATATCCATGTCAAAGACGATGAGTATCATGAACTAATGGCTCATCGCTCATATTTTCGGTTTATGCTTTTAGTTTTTGTGTTCGACTAATTATTTAGGATGTATTCATTTTTCATCACAGCCATGTGAAGGGAAAGACAATTCGCATACGCGCATACATCGCGCTCCGTCGCACATGCCTCCGAGATAGCAGCGCTCCACGCTTTTGCGGCCAGTTCCGCAAATCGAGGCGTCAGATAGAGGCACGCTTTCGGGTATACGGAATATACGGGAGTGCCCAGACCTGTATATACGACCGTGCCTTGGACCAAGCATTGGGCGGTTTGGTAGGAAACAGCGCATCATTTAAACTCACGTTGCGATATTTCTGCTGCGGACGGCCGTATTTTGGGGGCGGGGGGGGGGGGGGGGGGGCAAAGGAAGGCCCTTCTGAATCAGTGATAAATTATAGTGGCGCTTAGTAAAAATAAGTCACAATCAATTATTATACCCAACAATAAACGGGAATACAAAAGTTTGCGCAAATTTTGTAGATTCAGACGTTTTTGCATTTTTCCTAAAAGGTCTCGGCTACGAAATTTTATCTTAAATATTTTCTTTACGCATTCGGCCCCCCACCCCCTATTTTTATTGTCGTTAGGGATAAACTTCCGAAAAGCTATTACTCAATTCGGCCCATTTGGCTGAAATCTTGCACAGATGTTCCATTTAATATATAAAGACATCCCCTAAAGGGATTTTTGGCGCGCTCTGATAGTACTGGAGAAATCGAATTTTAAAGTTTAATTTTAAGCCCGCACGAGTATATCTACATCGCTCGCCACGGCCGATCGATATCCCCACTCCTCCGACTTCACTGGTAGCTAGCGTGTCGCGCTGTAAGTATATCTGTATAACGTAAACAAAGCCAACCAAACCCAAACACACAAACACAAACAAATCCGAACAACCGCCTAAAAAAACAATTAAAAACCCAAACAATTTCGATATCTCGTAAACTATTGGAATACGCCAAAAATTCCTTTAGAAGATGTCTTTATATATTAAATGGAACATCAGTGCAAGATTTCAGCCAAATCGGGTGTAACAACTTTCCGGAAGTTCACCCGCGTTAAGGAATCGATTTTTTACACGCGTGAGCAGTTCATATCAGGCATCTAGAGTTTTTTAGTGCATAAATTATTAGATGGAAATATGGCCAGCGTGTAATCTCCATAAAGCGCCGTACAAATAAGACGATTTTGAGCGTTGCAGTTTTTCGTTAAAAGTTCAGTAACTTGGCTTGACATTTTACCAGCATACTGGGATGTATTTTTACTTGTTTATAGACGAAAATCAATTAATTGTTAAATATTCAGGTGTGTGAAAAGAATGCCTTAAGACGGGATATATATTGAAAACGATAAAAAAAATGTATTCCTATTTTTAAGAATAATATTTTTTCAAAAAGTAAAACGCTTTTCTTTAAATATTGTGCGACAAAAATTGGCCGAGATATTTACGAGTGAAGTCCAACGGTGAGTAAACAATGCCACAGTAGTTTCGGCGTCCAAGCAAAAGCGCGCGAGGGTTCGGAACCACATTCGGGCATTCGGATTTGAACTTTCAATTTTTCATTTTGATTTTTGAGTTTTAAACGTTATCCAGTCACCAAATAAAGTATTAAATAATAAATAAACGTATTAAAAATTGTTATGCATCGTTTACTCGAACAATGGAGTCAACAATTGTTATCTATTGTTTACTCGAACGGAAGATGTAAAGATCTTTGGATCTTCACATCTTTCGAGTTAACAATGGAAAATATTGCCGACCATTTTTTATTTATTGATTAACACTTTATTTGGGCGACCGGATAAGGTTCCAAATTCAAATTTCCACATTCGAAATTGAAAGTTTGAACTTTCAATTTCAATCCCCATTTAACAAAAATTAGGGATTTACATCCACTTGCGCGAACGGCGATTCGAACCCGCGCCCTCTTGCTTGGACGCCGAAACTACTGTGCTATTGTTTGCTCACCGTTGGAATTTACTCGTGAACATCTCAGCCAATTTTTGTCGTACGACATTCTGTACCGCGTATCACGTTCCTTGGAAGAAATCGCTGAGAACTTGCTAAAAAGAGATGGAACGGGTAAGATGGAAAGGAGTGAGAGTAGGAGCGAAAACTGCTGCTCTTCAGATCCCGTCGAAACTATGCCAAACGACGTCAAATAGATAGACGAACAGCTGTCTGCCCCTCAAATTTTCTGAATTTGAAAAAAAACCGTAGATTGGCTTATCAAAAGCCAATCTACGTTTTCTCCTTAAATTCAGAAAATTTGAGGGGCAGACAGCTGTTCGTCTATCTATTTGACGTCGTTTGGCAAAGTTTCGACGGGATCTGAAGAGCCGTTTCAGTGATTTTTGGGTATCTTTAATTGTTCTACCATACCGACCGCGATGAGGTGTCATTCCGTCTTAACATTGGAATCTACAAGAGAGCGAGCGAGATGCGAAATCACCTCAACCGTAGTTGGGTCGAGCATAGGAAGAGGTGGAGCTGGGTGGAGCCGAGCGCGCCTGCGGCTGTGTCCGTGCATATCGATACAGGCAGCGCTTTAGGTGGTTGGGGGAGTAACTATGAAACTCCCCCAAGAAATCTTCCCATATCGCCCCATAAGACCTGTTGTTCCATGTAATATCTGTTCTTTGATTTTAAGCGATCGAAGCTCGGTAATTTCCCCATGATCGTTTGAAGAAAAACTATTTTAAAAGCAAGAAAAGGTCAGTCTTTTGTTTAAGTAAACTAAATATTCCGACTGAAAACTTTGTCGCCCGTACAGTAACTTATTCAATAATTGATAACAGAATAAATTTCCTTGTTCACTAAAAATCTGATTAGAAATTAGTATTTTTTTTCATTATGAATGTTACGAATAATATACCGTGTTCTATAATTAAAAACTATGATCAGTATTTCGTTCTTGGAATTTAATTTCAGTGTGCAATATGGTGAACGTGTGCGGAGTACCAGGTTGCAAGACTGGTCAGTCTGAACACCGAACTCGGCGGTGCGCATTGGGATTACGGCAACATGCAATCTTTCGTACTCCTGAGGTAAATATATTTTGGACATAAATTGATGTTGAAGTTTTTGGTTAACAAACTATCTTTACGTGTCTAGTTGAAAATTTTATTGAATTTTATAGTACAATAACAAGCTTTCTGAGTGGAAGCGAGCACTCAACTGTAATCTCGACAAAATAGGCTTAATTCGATACTTAAAAAAAAACGCCGACATCTTGACAATTTCGATTTAAAAAAAACTCCATAGCAACTGATTAATAATCTTTGTACAAATTATGTTTCAGATCATATTTACGGCTAAAACCGTGTACATCATGAGACACCCTTTTTCGTAGACATTTTCAACCGTTAAAAAATGTAAAAGAAATACAAATAAACGTTTCAAAATGTATTTTCTGTTTTTCATGAGTACTTTGATTTGACTTAAAAATCAGACTGATTAGCCCATTTTAACCATCGAAAAATAAATAGCGAAAATCAACTATTTTTCGACTCGTGACACTGTAATAATCTCTTAATATTCACAGCATACTCTCCAAAATATCAATAATAGGCAATATGAAAAAGAATGAGTTGAACAAATTTTGTTAACTATTCTATAGACGGATATAAATGTACATTTTTTAAATAATCGAATAACTTTTTTGATGTAATATGGTATAATCTACATCTTATATGAAATTGTTGTGCAGCGATAAGGAGGAAGATTTTTAAAAATAATTATCTACGTTAATTGGCGATTTAGAAATTTAATTATATCTATAGACTCAAGTTTGATCATACATATTCGTTTTGTACTCTGAAAAATGATACACAAGAATAAAAATCTGAAGTTTTTTTATTTAACAAACTATGCTTTATCTGTACTGTATGCGTATTAATTAAATACCGTATAACTCTTTGTCTTAAGTTTTATAACTCTGGCACTCAAAGATGAATGACAGGTACATCAGCTGTGAACCGTCTTCATCGGACCTATGTTTCGTGTGGTCCTATACATGTGGTCCGGAGCACCCCAGCGCCATCTATCTCGGATACCGTTTTGGGGACGAGTTGAAAGGTCGAGTGTGGCCTCCTGTATCTAGTCTCCATGAAATTATCGCTCCATATGCGATAGCAAAGAGTGTTTTCTGCATATCCCACGGCACTGGTTTGTTGCTGACTTTGCTCCGGTGCGGTAGGAGAGCAGCGCCGCCCTTTTCGACCTCGCTTTTGCGGACGTTTCGACGACAAGTCGTTCGTACTCCTTACCTTTAGTCATGGAGCCTTATACATACCAGGAGGTTCAGCGAAATCTTTCAACTCGTCCCCAAAACGAGAACGAGAAATGATGAGGCTGGGGTGCCCGGGCACCTATATGTATATAGAAATACGTTAAATATGGGTGCGATCTAAGACAGATCACAGATGATGTACCTAACCCTCATTCGGGTTGAGGAATACCACCACTCTAGGATTTTGGAAAGACGTTTTCTTGCCTAAAAATACTTTGGTGTCATAAGAACAATATGCAATTGGTCCTGTAGCGATTTTTTTATTTAAAGGTTCAATTATCGCTTTGGCAGCACTTCCGAAGCGCTTCCGAACGCGCGCTGAGTTGCTCGTACAACTTTAAACGCGTTTTTCTCGAAACCACTTTTTTCAATCTCGGAAGACGGATTACTCGACCACGTTTGCATGCATCGATTTGCAATGTTGATAGCAGCTTAACAATTACATTCTCTATGGGCGTACATAGCCGTTTTTTTAAAATGAAATGTAAACTTTTATAAACAATTTACTGCTTTTTTTTGGCAAAAAATCGATTTATGTCCTTCAAAGTACGCTATTTTTTCAAAATTTGAAAGCAAATTTCTAGGTAGCCTCATAGCTGATAATATATAAATTATCATTATTTTGGTTTTTGTTTCGGGTCTTATATTTTACGAGAAAACCGTTCGCCCGTGAAGTTATTTGTAAAAAAAACTGGTTTTCCTAGATGGGCTGTATAGCCACCATTTTGAGTTTGAGTTTGAGATCGTTTCTTGCTTTTGCGTTTTTTTCCCGAACCGTCATTTCGATGTTTATTTATTAAACTATTTTATTTTGTTATCATTTTACGTCTTACCGTAATGTGTTTACAGATAATTGCAATAATATTATATGACTAATTTACCATTACAATGGCTATTAATAGAAATACAAGTTCGTTAGCGGTGCAATATATTCATCCTCGTGTACCTTAGTGTGGAGTCACACCCTAAGAATGTTGGCAGTGGGGCCTGCAATTAAATTTCTTTTTTTCTCAACAATTTTTCGTAACACAACACCGGTACTAAACAATATCAACAAACCAATCATACATGTAAGAGTACTTTTTTTCATTTATCGTTTTTTATTTTTTTAGTTGTTACTTTTGTCACAATTAAGATAAATAAAACTGCAAAAATCAATTTTTAATTTTGCCTTTTCTCATTTTTGACATTAGTAATCCGTACGGGTTCCCTGTACGAAAACACCACGTGGGATCCCGCATGGGAACCCCCACGGGACACCACGTGGGATCCCGTACAGGATCCCATACAGGAACCCGTATGGATCACGGGGTGTGCAATTATATCCGTGGATCTACATGCCAACTTCAGTACATAAGGTCATATTCATGGCGCAGAAGTGGGTATCGGGTACCGGGTATGTCCTATCGGTATTACCGATAGGACAAATGGGTGAAGACTCTTAGGAGTCTACTAATAAATACATTAAAAAGTTTCGTGAAGATGTTGCAAGAAAGTGTTCCCGACCAAAAATAATGGAAAACATTATTTCATGCTTATGATTAATATCCAATCTATTTATTTCAAGTTTGTGCGAATTGCCTCAAAAAAACTTGAAGTCGTTGCTCCCAGAAGCAGTTCTATTGTTAGTTGCGCCATGTATACCAGCAAGTACAGGAAGCTCCAGCGATTTAAAAGTTGAATCAACTGATTGTAAATCAAATCCCTGCCGCAAATTCCCACACAAGAACCTATATGGGATCCCACGTGGTGTTTTCGTACAGGAAAGCCGTACGGGTTCCTGTATGAGATCCCACGTGGGAACCCGTATGGGATCCCGTACGTGGTACCCGTACGTGGTACCCGTACGGGTACCGTAATGGGTTCCTGTATGGGATCCCGTATAGGAACCCATACGGGTTCCCATACAGGAACCCGTATGGGTCACCACGAGGGAGCCCGTATGGGTTCCCATATGGTGACCCGTACGGGCATGGGATCCCACGTGGTAACCTGTACGGGTTCCTGTATGGAAACCCATATGAGATCCCAAGTGGTGTCCCGTACGGGTTTCTATACGGGATCTCACGTGGTGTTTTCGTACAAGGAACCCGTACGGGTTCCCATATAGGAACCCGTATTTCGGTGATACGAAAAATTGTTGAAAAAAGAGAAATTTAATTGCAGTCCCCATTGCCAACATTTTTAGGGTGTGTTTCCACACTAAGGTACACGAGGATGAATATACTGCACCGCTAACGAACTTGTATTTTTATTAATAGCCATTGTAATAGTAAATTAATCATATAATATTATTGCAATTTTCTGTAAACACAATTTTTTAAGACGTGAAATGATAACATAATAAAAAAGTTTAATATAAAAAAACATTAAGATATTGCGTTTAATTAAGTTTAACTAAGAACTGTGTTTTAAATATTTCACGCCATTTTGCGTTGCCGGGACCCGCGTTAAAAAATAATACTTTTGACTTGAGATAAAACATTTAAAGAAAAACGTTGACAACAGTGATTAATGATTTATTTTCTCACGAAAGTGTAGACACAAATGAAAAAATTAGAAGTTTCACATTTGTTTCGATTCAATCGTGATTAGCTTATTAAGCGCTGTCTTAAAAGTTACGCTACCCACTTTGCCCCACGCAGGTTTCTATGTAGGTTCCTGTACAGAAATTTGTTTTCTGCATTCTCCCGTACAGGATCCCGTACAGGATTCAGCACCCCACGTTGCACCACACCGGTTCCTATGCAGGTTCTTGTACACGAATTTATTTCGTGCGTTCTCCCGTACAGGATTCGGCTTCCCACGTGGCCCCACACAGGTTCCCGTACAGGAATTTATTTCCTGCGTTCTCCTGTACAGGAACCCGTACAGGATTCAGCTTCCCACATGGCCCCACACAGGTTCCGATGCAGGTTCCCGTACAGGAATTTATTTTCTGCGTTTTCCCGTACAGGATCCCGTACAGGATTCAGCTTCCTACGTTGCCCCACACAGGTTCCCATGCAGGAATTTATTTCCTGTGTTCTCCCGTACAGGATCCCGTACAGGAATTCATTTCCTGCGTTCTCCCGTACAGGATCCCGTACAGGAATGTATTTCCTGCGTTCTCCCGTACAGGATCCCGTAACGGATCCCGTACAGGATTCAGCTTCCCACGTTGCCCCACATAGGTTCCCATGCATGTTCCTGTACAGCAATGTTTATCCTGTACAGGAAACCGTACGGGATCCCACACTTCCCTTGGGTGTCCCCTGCTTTGCCACACATTCCCACACTAAAACTCGTACGGGAATTTGCAACAGGGATAGAAGTGAAATTGGTTGCGGCGATTATTTCCCTCGTCTGCTGTTTGAATTTTAATGCCATTTCAAGTACATCCTTAAACGAAGCGGTGCCCTTATCGCTTATGCGCTTCGATTTATGACGTCGAGCTTGTCGTACCGCGTTTCCATGTTGCTAATTAGGCCCTGCTGGTCAATAAATTCGTGGATTGTTTGCGCAGAGTTTTTATTGACCGATTCGCATGCAACTCGGTAAGTTGCACAGCTTTTACTTTTTTTGCGTATGAAACGATAACTTACGATTGCTTATCCTCTTCACTGCTTCCTGAAGAAGCATCTATTTCCTTGGCTCTTTTTTTTCATGGAGTCGACGTCGTGCAGCTCCTCATCGTAAATTCCTCTTCTTCGAATTCCATTTCCCCTAACAATTGCGAAAATCTTTAAAATAATTCTCGGCCTATCAGCTTCGAATGGAGACTGATCCGAACTCTGTTTGTCAGTTACAAATTTATGTTCACGTAGTAATTCGCGAAAGTAAAAAACAGCATTTGCCAATTTTTGGTTTTATCTTTACTCCTTGAAGGAAACAGGCCATCTATTTCCTCTTCTTCCATCATTTCCATTGTCGTGATTTCGATATCACCAATAATTTTGCACGTTTTCGACGAACTAGCGGTTGGCTCCATTTTTTTTGTGCTCACAGTTCGATAGCCGAAAGAAAACTAACCGTTGGAAGATTTCTAAGGCCGTAAGGCGGCTCTCCCTTTACCTGATGGTGGGGTAAGGGGAGAGCTGTGTCCACTCGAGGCATAACAATCAGAGAGCATAATAAACCAGCCAAGAAATAACGGTATAGGGCTCGACAGCTGGCGGTCGTCCCGTACAATAATGGTTCATGGAAGCGTCGTGATTTTTATTCTACATCAAAATATAATGTTAACCAAATAATATCGACGGTAGATTTTATCTTGTTTAATAATATGTAATTTTATAAAATTTAAGAATTATTTAAAAATAGGATAAAGTATAGCGACACACATTAAAGGTCCTGTTTATTTACATGTGAGTTCGTTATGTAAAGATAATCAGACCCAAACATGGATTTTTTCGGAAATGTGAACATAATTTTAAAAAAGGTAAAAGGTTATGACGGTCAATAGACTTTAAACTAATTTTTCTAAAAAATGAGGCCGAGTTGGAAGGTAGTTTTTTGGGAATAACATCAGTACCTACCTACCATGCTGTAAAAGCGCATCCCAAAACTCGGTTGTCGTCTGGCCGAGTTCTCTCGTCAGCCATGTCATACATACGAAACAGACACCCTTATTAGGGTTCATTACATTTTCCTCTCAACATCCGCAATAGACGCGTTTGAGACTCTCTGCGCAGCCGCGCGGCTGCCACATCCGGTCGAACGCAGTGTCTCGAGTAGCATCGCCTCCCAGGTAGCATAAATGTCCAATTGACGCGGATAAGTTACCTTTTTCAGGTTATCTTTAAGACATTACCGTAAGATAACTATTCGCCATCTTTCAAACGACATCCCGTTTAATGTTGGCGTCACGTTATCTTTTTAATATCTTTTGGCGGTAAAAACAAATTTCTCTCAGGTATCACAAGCTGCTATGCAATTGATAACTATTTTCAGGAATCAAAAAGTTATCTGTCTGCTGTTATCTATTGTATATAATTGAACGTTGTTCGAAGGATATCCTGAAGAATAATTACATAAGATATCGTTTTCATGATATCATTCGGACATCGGTAGTATGCTGTCTTTTGACGTATTTGGAATTGGCGGGAAATAGCGAAAAGGCATCCAAATGTTGTCCGAAAGATGACACTTAATGGATGACTGTTATATTCTCACCGGCCCACGCACTGAACTATTATTCTGATCATGGGCACAGTGCAAAGTGTGAAAAAAGAGAAGCCATTTAAACACATACACGCGAGTATACTACTGTGGCCAAAAACTCAACCCATATCGTTTCGCAACCACCGTATTCACCTGATCTGGCGCCGTCCGACTTCTGGCTGTTCAGCAAGCTCAAAAGATCGCTCCGGGGACACCGTTTTGATACGATAGAGGAGATTCAAGCCGCAGCGAAGACGGAACTGAAGGCCATCGCGGAAAGTGACTACAATCAGTGTTTCGAAGATTGGAAAATCCGTTGGCATAAGTGCATTGCATCGGGAGGGGATTACTTTGAAGGGGATGAAATTGATTTGGAAAAATAAATAAAGAATTTTCGAAATAAATACAATGTCACCTTATTTTTTGGACACAGTAGTAAATGTCTCTAATATACCTCCATATATGCCTCGGTGAGTAGATCTATGTATATTTAATGTACGTTTCTTGTATTTTGAAAGCCTACGTTAGCTTTTTGGGTTATACAGAGAATTCTTTACAGCAGGCACAGTTTTCTTCGAGGGGACGCGAAAATTTGAGTAAGTAAACTATTTTCTTTTATTCTTACTACTATTCTAGGCACACCTTGCTGCAAATTCCCGTACGGGTTTTAGTGTGGGAATGTGTGGGAAAGTATGGAGCAGCCAAGGAAAGGGTGGGATCCCGTACGGTACAGGATACAGGATGAACATTCCTGTACAGAAACCTAAATGGGAACCTGTGTGGGGCAACGTGGGAAGCTGAATCCTGTACGGGAGAACGCAGGAAATAAATTCCTGTACGGGAACCTATCTGGGGCAACGTGGGAAGCTGAATCCTATACGGGAACCTGTACGGGAGAACGCAGGAAATAATTTCCTGTGCGGGAACCTGCATGGGAGCCTGTGTGCGGCAACGTGGGAAGCTGAATCCTGTACGGGATCCTGTAGGGGAGAACGCAGGAAATAATTTTCTGTACGGGAACCTGCATGGGAGCCTGTGTGAGGCAACGTGGGAAGCCGAATCCTGTACGGGAGAACGCAGGAAATAGATTCCTGTACGGGAATCTGCATGGAAACCTATGTGGGGCAACGTGGGAAGCTGAATCCTGTACGGGATCCTGTAGGGGAGAACTCAGGAAATAATTTCCGGTGCGGGAACCTGCATGGGAGCCTGTGTGCTGCAACGTGGGCAGCTGAATCCTGTATGGGATCCTGTAGGGAAGAACGCAGGAAATAATTTTCTGTACGGGAACCTGCATGGAAACCTGTGTGAGCCAACGTGGGAAGCCGAATCCTGTACGGGAACCTGTACGAGAGAACGCAGGAAATGAATTCCTGTACGGGAACCTACATGGGAACCTGTGTGGGGCAATGTGGGTAGCTTAATTTTTGAGACAGCGCTTAATAAGCTAATCACGATTGAATCAAAACGAACGTGAAACTTCCAATTTTTTTATTTGTATCTACACGTATATGAGAAAATAAATCATTAATAACTATTGTCAACGTTTTTTTGAAAATGTTTTATCTGAAGTCAAAAGTATTGTTTTTCAACGTGGGTCCCGATCTCGCAAAATGGCGTGAAATATTTAGTACACAGTTCTTGGTTAAACTTAATTAAACGCAATATCTTAATTTTTTTTATTAAACTTGTTTTATTATGTCATCATTTACGTATTACGAAAATGTGTTTAGAGAAAATTGCAATAATATTATATGATTAATTTACTATTGCAATGGCTATTAATAGAAATACAAGTTCGTTAGCGATGCAATATATTCATCCTCGTGTATCTTAGTGTGGAAACACACCCTAAAAATGTTGGCAGTGGGGACTGCAATTAAATTTATCTTTATCTCAACCTTTTTTCGTAATACCGAAATACCATGAAACACTTAACTTGCACGTATCTTTCGTGCTATAGTATATTCATCAAGTGTCTCTCTTATTATTGCGAACTTTACAATCCTGATGTAAGATCCATCACGTAATTGGGCAAAACTATTATCTGAACTCCGTTTCATCTTTATAGAAGACGAGTACAAGCATCCATTTTTCCCATACTGGATCCCGTTCGGGTTCCTATATGGGAACCTGTACGGGTTCCCTGTACGAAAACACCACGTGGGATTCCGTATGGTAACCCGTACGGATTACCACGTGGGATCCCATACCCGTACGAGCTCTCATACAGGAACCCGTACGGGTTCCCTGTACGGAAACACCACGTGGGATCCCATACAGGTTTCTGTGTAGGAATTTGCAGCAGGGCATTAAATGTCTTTAGGGCAAGACTGCACGAGTGACTTTTTTTAACCGTGACAATAAAAATTCGTATGAACGAGTAAATCGTTTGTACCAGTAATTAAAGGGGGAGATGCAGTCAGTGGTGTGAAAAACGAGCATTTTTCAATATTTTTTTTATATTAATTAAGTTTGTTTTATAAAAGTGGTTACACAGACTTTTTATGTTATATTTCAAATTGACTTGTACAAATTTTTACAGAAAAATATTTATTATTTATTAAAATATCGCCATCTTTGTCGGACCCCCTTCGGCATGTAGTGTTTTGCGGTGACCATAATAAAATTTTACTGATTCATCTGAAATAAAAAAAAACCAAAAAAATCATTAGTTTAATAATAAATCTAGTCCGTAATCGAAGCATGTTTTTTAAATAAACGTAATGGCGGCTTCCGACAGATAACTTTTGAATTTTGACCCAAAAAATCGGTCGTTTATTGTCAAAAAAAAAATAGAAATTTTCAACAAGAATGAAATCCTTAATCCTTCGATTAAGGACTAGTTTTTAATGCTATCAATAAGCACACCAAATTTCTTCAAAATCCATGGAGTGGATTTTGAATTATCGTAGTCACCGACATGAAAAACATAGTTTCGAGAAAAACGCGTTTAAAGTTTTCCGATGCGGATACGGTATTATATGTTCGTAAAAGTTTTGAGCTCGGTGGATGAAGCTAAACTTTTTTACGGTACTTTGATCCGCTGAATCCGAATATCACAATTTTTTGCCGAAAAGTCGAGCATTCAGTTGTTTATAGCCAATTGTTAAAACAATTTTTAAAAAAATTAAAGTTTTTCCGGATGAATTATTATTTTTTAATATTATGGGCAATTTTAAAACGAAAGTATTCTTTATAAAAATTTGCTAAAGTTCATAGTATTGAGCAATACATTTTTGAACATTTCTGAAAGGGTTTTTCAATTTTACACTTGATTTATGTATAGAAATACTAATTAAAAAATTACTTACATCGAATCATCAATTATTGGCTCATAAGATTAGGCTTCTGCCGATGTGGAAGCTTTCGTAATATCAATTTGTTGTTGTCTTCTAAGCATTCTGCCTTTCCGGGTATTATCGTTTGCGCGTTCGTCAGCCGCTACCTGCCATGTATGGCAAGTAGCGGCTGACGAACATGACGAACATGTATGGCAGGTATACGCCCCTTCACTAGTTGTGCGATATCCGGGAAACTATTCATCGGATTGACTTCGAATTTTCAGGGAATATTTTCGAAACATCATACTTCAAGAAAATGTTTGAAAAAAATCGATTTTGAAAAGACTGACTGTTTCTCACACGGTAATAGTTTATACCCATTCGCACTGGCAGGTACAACGGCTGTACCAGCGTTTAATCGTTTGAACCCGTTCATACAGACGATTGCATCGTTTATACTACCGTGCAATCGTTTGTTCCCCTTCGTGCCACCAAGCAATCATTTGTACCCGTTCGTGACAACGAGTAAATCGTTTGTACCGGCAAGCAATCGTTTGTACCCTTTCATGTCGACAAGTATATCGTTTGTACCGACAAGCAATCGTTGTACCCGTTCGTAGTGACAATTAAATCGTTTGTACCACCGAGCAATGGTTTGTACCCGTTCCTGCCATGGAGCAATCGTTTGTACCCTCCCGTACGCATGAGTATATCATTCTGCTACTGAGCAAGCGTTCCCTGTTGCAAAGAACCGATACAAACCAATAAAAAAAGAAATACTATCGGAAAATGATGTGTTTTTGTCCTCGGAAACGCTTATGAATTCCGATAGGATTGACGACTTTTTTGAAATATATGATTCTATCGGGTTTTGTACGTATCTACGGTGCCCATAGATTACCTATAAAATCCGAAAACGGTTCCGCGTAGTTCAATTTGTAAATGCAGATACCTTTTAAATTTCAATCGTAATTAATCTGCAACAGCAGATTACTTTAAGATGTCCATTACATTCTAACGGAATGAACTTGCACTCACAAACTGGAATTCTATTGGTACTAATCGGCAGAAACCTTTGGCGTAGGGATCTTGGCGAGCCCACCGCCCGGGAGTGCGTTCAACGCTCCCGCAATAGCCACCGGTGTGCAGGGCTAACCACCCGGCATGTCGAGAACACGCACGATCATACAAGCACAAACATCTACACAAACACGTCCGAGGGACATACCGGTGATGCGAATGATCAGGTGACCCTATAAACGGGCCATCCTGAGAAAGCGAATGCTCGGGGTCCCCTATAAACGAGGACCACCGAAAAGCGAATGTTCGGGGTCCCTATAAACGGGCTCCCCCGAAAAGCGAATGTGAGTGAGTGTGCGGATGAATGTCGGAGGGCTCAAGTTCTGAGCACCTCCTGTATGGGTACCGAATGAATGCGAGTAATTGAACCGGTACACGTCACAAAGGCGGACACTCACTAGCACGCACACTTAACGCCGGGGGACGGCACTCCGACCCCCGCCGTCCTCCGCGGTAGACCGCCTCAGTGGGGGCGGGCGGAGGGTACGGCGAGTATAAACCAGGCACGATGCTCCTGGGCCGCTGGATAGTACAGGGGCCCGGGTCCTCTTAGCCGGATGGACCTGGCTGCCCCATCAGCCAGTGTATAATCCCCATACTGTTTTAGTGCCGGGTGACGCCCGGAACGGGCCCTGCAGCAGTAGCGGGGGGGCCTCGATGAGGCCACCACTGCCCTCTCTGGGGCGGCCTGCGGCGGGGATATGTCGGCGTGGGTGGTCTGCAGTGTCTTTACCCCAAAACACTCTCACATACACAAACAAAAGGGAGAAAGGGAGGACTTAAAAAACATGAATGCACAACATAAAGGAAAACGTTTAAACGCATCAAAACAAATGGGGCCCCCAACCCCGACAGGGACAAGTGACACTACGGACGGGCGAACGGGACAGAAGACTGCACCGGCTTCGTCCGTAGCGGAGACGGCCGAGGCCAGGATCCGGACTCAGCTACAGCTGATCCGGGAATGCCTGGTCAAAATGGAGGAAAAGACACGCGTGCAGAGGAATATCAGCACCGTGATCACGACCAACATGGCCCGGATTAGGGAAGCTGCGGACGAGGCATGGCACGAGTGTGACAGGATGCATGTGCTCGGGACTGTCAACGGAGAAGGTGACGTCGACAAAGAACGGACGCCACAGACGAAACGCAAACGCGAGACCACGGGCTCAAGCCCGGATCTCACGCCGGCCAAAAGACCGACGGAGGGAACGGAGCTTACCCCGTGGAAAACGGTGCTCGCAAAGAAGCAGAGGAAGAAGACAGACGCACAGGACGGACAGAAAACGAGAACGGCTACAGAAGTGACAGCGACGCCGGCCACGAACAAGGTGGGTGACGCCCGCCCAACCCGGAGACCCGGGGCTGGGGTGGTCCTCATTAAGCCCACCAGTGGCAAGACATACGCGGACACACTGCGACGTATGAAAGCCGTTGATCCTGCGGCCGAAAAGGTGCAGGTCAACGGCTACCGAAGGACGAAGGACGGAAGTGTCCTGCTCCGTGTCAAAAGCGGGGCGGGAGACAGACAAAACTTCCAGGACAAGCTTCGGCAAGCCCTGGGAGAAGACGCACAGATACGGGACATGACTTCCAGCGTACAACTGGACATACTGGACCTGGACTGCGTGACGGACAAAGAGGAAGTGACGGAGGCACTTCGACGAGAGACGTACGACACGAGGGACCCGAAGGTTCACATCTTCGGCCCAAACAGACATGGACAGTGTATGGCTGTCTGTGACCTTGAGGAGGGCGCCGCAAACGCCCTCCTCAAGAAAGGGCGGCTGAAAATCGGATGGATGAACTGCCGTGTCAGGCCTAGGACGACTATGCCAAGGTGCTATAGGTGCCTTGGGTACGGACACACGAGGACGAACTGCAACGGCAAGGACAGAACACAGTGCTGCTACAAATGTGGCAGGACGAATCACGTCGGCAAGGACTGCAAAGAAACACCGACGTACTTCCTGTGCGACGAGGCGGGGCACGAGAGTACCGCGCACCTCCCGGGCTCCGGGGCGTGCGCGGTCTTTAGGGCTGCGCTGGAGGAGTGCAGGAAGAAGACGAAGACGTGACAATTCTACAAGGAAACATGCACAGATGCGAGGAGGCACACCTCCTGCTTCCCCAAATCGCGACTGAACACAACGCTGACGTACTAATACTTAGCGAGCAATACAGGGATATGACGACCCCGACGTGGTTCCCGAACGGCGCGGGTACCTCAGCCATTTGGGTTAGGGGTACCAGAACGCGTGTGCTCGACAGCGGAGCGGGGGACGATTACGTCTGGGTGAGGGTGGGCGGCCTGATTTACGTCAGCGTCTACCTGACCCCAAACTGCTCCGCCAGAGAGTTCGAGGACAAGACGGGCAGACTGGAGGACGCATTGAGGGAGCTGCCGGGTGACTTAATAGTCGCGGGTGACCTCAATGCGAGAGCGATCGAGTGGGGAATGACCAGGACGGACAGACGTGGACACCTACTGCTGGAAATGGGCGCAAGACTCAACCTGACTGTAGCGAACACGGGACATGTACCGACGTACATCAGACCGGGGGTGGGCTCCTCGATACCGGACGTGACGTTGATCTCGGACAGTATCGTGCCGCTGATGAGGCGATGGGCGGTGATCAACGACTATACAGCCAGCGATCATCAATACATCGTCTTTGAGGTGGCGGGACCCACAGAGACGCGACGCAACAGGTCGGCGCAGACACCGCGGTGGAACATACGGAAACTGGACACCGACAGGTTCTCGAGGGCGCTGCTGGAAGCAGTCGCACCCTCGGAGAGGGTACCGGACGAACTGACGGGACGTACAAGGACTGAACGACTTGTGGACGAGACTCTAAAACTGACGAAACGGCTCTGCAAAGCTTCAATGCCGCGCAAGAGCACCCGACATGATAGACGAGCGACGTACTGGTGGACAGCAGACATCGCCGAACTGCGGAGACTCTGCATTCGGGCGAAGAGACGAATGTACCGGGCTCGGGAAAGGGACCGGCCGAACGCGGCTGCTCTTACGACGGAGTACAAAACGGCACGGAAAACGCTGACAAACGCAATAAAAGACCGTAAGAAGCGCTGCTGGAGACAGCTATGCGAGGAGGTGGACCAAGACCCCTGGGGTCTGGGTTACAAAATTGTAACGCAGAAGCTAGGGGCTCGAAGTCCGCCGGAACTCCAAGACGCGACGACCATGGGACAGATAGTTAACGGGCTCTTCCCGACTCACCCGACGAGGGAGGAGCTCGTGGACCCGGACGACAGACCAGACGCCCCGGTCTTCACTGAGGAGGAGCTTACTAAAGCTACGACCTCTCTGAAGGCGGGGAATGATGGCACGCCTGAGGCCTCAGATACTCCTCGGTATGTACAACGAATGTCTTAGGACAGGGACATTCAGCGAGCGCTGGAAGACGGCTAGACTGGTCCTCCTCAGTAAAGGAAAAGGAGAGCCGCATATGCCATCTTCCTATAGACCCTTGAGTCTACTGGACACGACGGGTAAAGTTTTCGAACTTCTACTGAGACCGCGACTGACAGACGCGATAAGAGCGGCCGGGGGCTTGTCCGAGAACCAGCACGGCTTTCGCAAGGGACGATCGACTATAGGGGCAATCCGCAAGGTCATCGAGACCGTCAGGAGGACGGACGAGGCCTGTCACGCGGCAAGGCCCCTAGTGATACTGGTGACTCTAGACGTGAGAAATGCCTTCAACTCGGCTAGGTGGGGGGATATCTTGGGGGCGCTGGAAGGCACTCTCCGGATTCCTCCTTACCTACTACGGGTACTGAAGGACTATCTCAACGACAGACGCATCACGTACGAGACGACAGATGGACAGGTGACTAGAAGTATCACCGCGGGTGTCGCGCAAGGATCAATTCTCGGACCGGACCTATGGAACGTGACGTACGACAGCCTGCTGAGGCTGGAGATGCCGCGCAACGCATCGCTTGTCGCTTACGCCGACGACGTGGCGGCGGTGATAGTGGAGCGCAGTGCGGATCTGGCCCAGCTGACACTGAATCAGGTCATGAGACGCGTTGACCGGTGGATGACGGAGCACGGACTGTCTCTTGCACTGAACAAGACGGAGCTTCTCATGCTTACGCGACGACGAATACCGACAATTATTCCGATGACAGTCGGAACGGAATGTATGGGTACCAGAGGAGAAGCCAAGTACCTAGGGGTGACTCTGGACACGAAGCTGACCTTCTGGCCCCATATAAAACGGACGGCCGACAAGGCGGCGGCGAAGGTGACCTCGCTCAGCCGCCTGATGGCAAATACGCACGGACCGAGACCGTCTATACGGAGACTATTGATGACGACGGCCCACTCGATCCTCCTGTATAGCGCAGAGGTCTGGGCAGACGCGCTGGCCGTTAAAAAATACAGGAAGACGATGACGTACGTACAAAGACAGGGGGCTCTAAGGATAGCGTGTGCCTACAGGACCGTCTCGGCAGAGGCGATCCTGGTGGTGGCGGGCGTGATTCCTATAGACCTACTAGCCACAGAACGAAAACGAATATACGAACGCGACGAAGGGACTGAAAGGGCTGACGCGGCAAGGTATGAAAGAGAGAAGACCCTGACGGACTGGCACGCACGCTGGATGACCGAGACAACCGGACGATGGACAAGACGGCTGATAACGGATCTAAGACCGTGGACCGAACGGGGTTGGGGGGAGGTAAATTTTTACCTCACCCAGCTCCTCACGGGACACGGATATTTCCGAAGTTATCTATACAAAATGAAACGAGTACGGACGCCGGACTGTAAGTACTGCGGACACACACAAGACGACGCGGAACACATGTTCTTTGCGTGTGACAGATGGACGACCCGGAGACAACAATTAGAACGGAGGACTGGACCCATCACGCCCGATAATATAATCGGGCTGATGCTACGGGACGAAGACCATTGGACAGACATCGCCACCTTCGTCGAGGCAGTGCTGAGGCGTAAGAAAGATGATGGATGCCTGGAGGATGAATGAGGGAGACATGACATGTAAACGGAAGAGACGTAGCGACGGGTAAACGAAACGAGACGGACGATGGACAGGACCCGCGGGGGTGAGGTTATACTAACGTGTTGCCACCCCGCGGGGCGGACAGTGGAGGGGGAGGTTTTAGTCGGTATATCACCATTCCGACGGCACCGGCATGTGTGGGAGTCCGACACACGAGACAGCCCACGGGGCCGACTTACGGTGCGTAATTTGCATTTTTACCCCCTCCTAAAAAAAAAAAAAAAAAAAAATCGGCAGAAACCAATTATAGTTCGTATAGGAAGTTATATGCTACAATTGAAATTTGACAGCAATCAGTTTGTATGTGACTTTTCAGATCGAAAGCTTATCTTTAGCTGTACGAGAATGTATACGTATTCGCAATTATTTTTTTGTCTGAACCTACTCGACTTTGGAGATCGAAAACTTACCTTTTACTGTAGGAGAATATATTCGTATTTGGAGATTATTTGATATCCGCACCTATTTGCGTGTACTTGTATTTTTATTTATTTATTTTTATTGGTTTTTTCCTTAGGCACACGCTTTCCGCGTTTGTTACCTATTCTTTTCCCCTCAACTGTGCCCGTTCTTTCCTCTACTGTTTACTCTCCATCTTTCTCACTGTTCCCCCTCTTGTGGCCGCAGCCGACTTCCCCCTCTGTATTATATTCATCATGACATTTCCGTCATGGGTAAAGGGAAACTGCGGAAAACCTACACCAATAACAGCCGGTTATCAAGTTCGCCCCCCAGTCGTGGAACTAGTCTTATTTCGCCGCGAAATGCCGAAGAAAAACATTTCACGACGAAATGTACGCGACTGGGTTTCGAACCCGGGACCTCCCGGTCCGCTGGTTTACTGGCGAGCACGCTAACCACTAGACCATCGCACCAGTCTGCATGTACTTGTATTATAAAAGATTTGTCCTCAGAACGTGGCACGGTTTTTTATCAGTAAATACGTGTCTAGTATTTATAAGGGTGGGATCCATTCAATCGTTTACTATATGGATTCTACAATCCAACAATAATCCTTTGTTGTATGAGAATGTATGTGTATCTCCAAATTATTTTTTATCCGCACCTATCGGAATGTACTAATATTGTAAATGTTTCACTCTCAAGAGTAGGCGTCGGTTTTCATCAGTAAATACGGGCCAACCATTTAACTATGTGAATCGGTTTTTTCCTATGCACATAACTCAGAGTGAGGATACATTAAATCGGTTAACACTCAGTTACACTGTAGAGGCAGTATTGTGATTTTTTTAGTTTTTGTATTACTCTTCGGATTAGTCTAGTTTTTGAATTTTTTATTGCATTCCTTAGCATGCACTGGATATTCAGTAGAAACAAAATGTTACGGTAAAAATCTTGACCGTGAAATGTAGCAATTAAAAATCTGTGCAAAATTTTAGATAGACAAAGGATATTGGCTTTTCGGAAGTATACCCACGTATGTACTAGTGTGAACTGCCGTCTCTTACCATTTTTTTAACCTTTTTCAAAATGCAAAAAATGTAAACAAAATAATGAAAACCGTAAACGCTTTCTATGTTTTTTGTAACAAAGAGGCTATTTCACGTGAAGCAGACCCGATTCTGAGGCTGAATGTTTTACTATACAAATAAATACATATATGCACAAATAGACTAGTTTTGTACTTACGTATTTATTACCATAGACGCAGATGCCATTTTTCATTGGATATCCATATATAGACCGAGTACAAACGATTGCGCTGTGATACAAACGATGTACGTGTTGATTCGGAAGGGTGCAAACGATTGCTCGCCGATACAAATGAATGTCTCATTGGTACCAACGGGTACAAGCGATTGCTCGGTCGTACGGATGAGTACAAACCCTGTTGCAAAGGACCGATAGGATCCTGTAGCCAACGATAAAAATCCGATACATTGCTGTTTGGTCTATTGGCAGCACAGATAGCGGATTTTCGTAATTTATCTGGACTCATTGGAATGTTCGCATATACGGTTTCTATTTGGATAAACCGATATGGAATGTATGAGATTCTATTGTTTTTATGAGCAAGATGAAATCTATAGGGAATAACGTATGTACGATCTATTGCATCAAATCTGCATTTTACACTGATCGACAAGTTGCGAGCATTTATCAGCAGCTACGGATTTGATTTGAATATTTTTCTAATTGTATTTCTACAAGTTATAAATTTATAAGTTTCAAATGGACTTGACCGTTTGGAAGCGAATGTGCATAAAACGGGAAAGTCCACGATTTTTAGCTATCAGATCTCGAATGTAAAAACTGATACGTATGAAACTGTACTTATTTCGCCTTATGAGAAATGACAGATATATTAGGACCAAGTTTTGTATGGGACAGAATTTGTGATTCCATGGACAAAAACGCATCATTTTCCGATAAAAATGTACTTTTTCAATATGAATGAATCAGATATTTTAGATAAGTCACTTCATCAGCAGTAATTGGTATTGACTGATTAACATTTAATGGGGATATACAGATTCAACGATCTTATTGATAAATATGAGTTTAACCTGTATATGTTTTAATGAGAGTTTCCAAACTTATTCAGGGTGAAGAGAGAATATTTCAGATAGGGCTCTATATGGATTATCTAATGCAAAACTGATCTTTACGTCTATGTGAATGCATATGTTGAAGCAGATTATAATGTATCTGCCCATCTCGGCATTTATTCGTACAGTCAAAGATTCAGCTTAATAATGAAGCTCGGGTGCTTGTATGCAAATATGAGTCAAACTTATACCCGTTCGAATCCTGTATCTGTTTTAAATTGGTGTTTTCCAACCTATGCAGACTTGAGTGACAATGCTTCGGTCGGCCTATATATGGATATCCAATAAAAAATGGCATCTGCGTCTATGGTAATGTATGCGTAAGTACAAAACTAGTCTATTTGTGCATATATGTATTTATTTGCATTGTAAAAGATTCGGCCTCTGAATCGGGTCTGCTTTACGTGAAATAGCCTCTTTGTTACACAAAACACAGAAAGCGTTTACGGTTTTCATTAGTTTGTTTACATTTTTTGCATTTTGAAAAAGGTTAAAAAAATGGTAAGAGACGGCAGTTCACACTAGTACGTGGGTATACTTCCGAAAAGCCAATACCCTTCGTCTGTCTAAAATTTTGCACAGATTTTTGTTGCTACATTTCACGGTCAAGATTTTTACCGTAACATTTTGTTTCTACTGAATATCCAGTGCAGACTAGGAAATGCAATAGAAAATTCAAAGACTAGACTAATCCGAAGGTTAATCCAAAAACTAAAAAAAATCACAATACTGCCTCTACAGTGTAACTGAGTGTTAACCGATTTAATGAATCCTCATTCTGAGCTATGTGCATAGGAAAAAACCGATTCACACAGTTAAATAATTGGCCCGTATTTACTGATGAAAACCGACGCCTCCTCTTGAGCGTAAAATATTTACAATAGTAGTACATTCCGGTAGGTGCGGATAAAAAATAATTTGGAGATACACATACATTCTCATGCAACAAAGGATTATTGTTGGATTGTAGAATCCATACGAAATGATTGAATGGATCCCACCCTTATAAATACCAGATCCGTATTTACTGATAAAAAACGGTGCCACGTTCTGAGGACGAATCTTTTATAATACAAGTACATACAAATAGGTGCGGATATAAAATAATCTCCAAATACGAATACATTCGCCTACAGTAAACGGTAAGTTTTCGATCTGAAAGGTCGAGTAGGTTCAGACAAAAAATAATTGCGAATACGTATACATTCTCGTACAGCTAAAGATAAGTTTTCGATCTGAAAAATCACATACAAACTGATTGCTGTCAAATTTCGATTGTAGCATATAACTTCCTATACGAACTATAATTGGATTCTGCCGATTAATACCAATAGAATTCCAGTTTGTGAGTGCAAGTTCATTCCGTTAGAATGTAATGGACATTTTAAAGTAATGTGCTGTTGCAGATTAATTACGATTGAAATTTAAAAGGTATTTGCATTTACAAATTGAACTATGCGAAACCGTTTTCGGATTTTATAGGTAATCTATGGGCACCGTAGATACGTACAAAACCCGATAGAATCATATATTTCAAAAAGTCGTCAATTCTATCGGAATTCATAAGCGTTTCCGAGGACGAAAACACATCATTTTCCGATAGTATTTCTTTTTTCATTGGTTTGTATCGGTTCTTTGCAACAGGGAACGTTTTCTCGCTGGTACAAACTATATATTCGTCAGTACGATAGGGTACAAACGATTGCTCGATAGTACAGACGGGTACAAAGAATTTCTCGGTGGTACGAACGATATACTTGTCAGTACGAACGGGTACAAACGATTTCTTGGTGGTACGAACGATATACTCATCAATACGAACGGGTACAAACGATTGCTCGATAGTACAAACGGGTACAAACGTTTTCACGGTGGTAGAAACGATATTCTCGCCAGTACGAAAGGGTACAAACAATTTCTCGATAGTACAAACGATATACCTCTCAGTATGACGTCGGTACGTCGACTCAGTATGACGTCGGTACGACACCGTGAACGGTTTTCACGGTGGTACAAACGATATAATCGTAAGTACGAATGGGCACGAACGATTGCTCTGTATTAACGATTGCTCGATGGTACAAACGGATACGAACGTTTTCTCGGTGGTACAAACGATATACTCGTAGATACCAATGGGTACAAATGATTTCTAGGTGGTACAAACGATATTCTCGTCGATACGAACTGGTATAAACGATTGCGCGATAGTTCAGGGTGTATAAAAATTATATGTCACCACTCGGCCAGGTGATTCTCCGAGTCACGTTTGACAAAGATCACCCCTCAACATGGATATGCAAGATTGACCTTGACCACAAAACTCAAGGTCAAATTTTCTTATTGGCTTGAAAAGTTCTACTAAATGAGAGGAACAAAAGTCAGAAAGGAACCATGGATTGCAAATGAGTCCATCACCCATAAAATAAAAAAACAACATATTAAGAATTCGGATATATGAGTTTTCCGGATCTTTCACAGGAGAAACAACAAAAGCGAGTTAAGCACCAAAATAAGGCCCTCCATCACTCAGCCAGGGGATTCGAATGGTTTGGTCGTGTCTCTGTGTTGCATTGTGTCTGACTGCTTATTGGTATCTCTGTCTCTCTGTCCAATCGAATCTGACTGTCTTGTTTGTTTAACTGTCACCATCGTGGTCGTTTGCGAGATGGACAAGACCAACGCCTTATGATTCGCGCTATTGATCAGGCTTTTGGAAATTGTGATCGAGCTCGCGAAATTCATGGAGCGTGGCTGATACAGCGTGCCCATGGGGAACTACTAAAGTCTGGTGCAATTTCAGATCGGCGTGAATTTCAACGTCTTGATGAGCGCTTTAATGGCCAGGAACGGTTTGCCATCCAGGGCGCTGGACATCGAAGATCGAGGACGTCCTCGAGTCCATTGGAAGATCGAGGAGCGTGTTATTGCTCTTGCACGGGCCTTTCCCGTCATGAGCTTACACCGAATAGCTGCTCGCGTAGGCGCATATGACAGCCGGTCGCATAATTTGCGCGGAGGGCCTGCGAACGCATTGTGTGCCATATGTCCAAGCACAGCACCCTGGGGACAATTAAGTTCGTTGAAATTTTTGCCGCTGGATGCTTCGGAAATGGCATAGAGACCCTCGATTTCTTGAGCACGTCCTTCTCACTTACGAGGTGAGCTGCTCAAGCACCGGCATTGTGATTAGGAAAAAAATTCGCATGTGTGCTGACAGGAATCATCATGCGATGATGCAACGATTCCACCAGGATCGATTCAGCGTCAATGTTTGGGCAGGTATCGTTGGTGACAACATCAGTGGTCCGATCTATTTTCCGTCGCGGTTGAATAGTCGAAATTATCTGGTTTTTCTGCAAGGTCAAAGCGCCAAGGCCTTTTCTTTATGCACGATGGCGCCCCACGACATTTCGGTCGGCAAGTTCGTGCTTTTCTTTACGAAGCGTTTGGAATGCGATGGATAGGCAGTCAGCCTGCGTCACATTTAGGGCTACCCATTCGCCAGACCTTAATCCTTTGATTTTTTTCTTGTGGAGTGCGCTAAAAGCCATCGTTTATAGATTTGGCAGAGCGATCAAAACGCCAGTGGATCTAAGACGCCGGATAGATGATGGCATCCCTGCTGAAAATTCCCGTACGGGTTTTAGTGTGGGAATGTGTGGGAAAGCATGGGACAGCCAAGGGAAGTGCGGGATCCCGTACGGTTTCCTGTACAGGAAGAACATTCCTGTACAGGAGCATGCATGGGAACCGGTGTTGGGCAACGTGGGAAGCTGAATCCTGTACGGGATCCTGTACGGGAGAACGCAGTTCTGTCACAATTCCTGTCCGGGATCCTGTACGTAGCAAGCTGGTGCATGGGAAGCTGAATCCTGTACGGGATCCTGTACGGAAAAGGGCAGAAAATAAATTCCTGTACGGAAACCTGCATGGGAACCTGTGTGGGGCAACGTGGGAAGCTGAGTCCTGTACGGGATCCTGTACGGGGGAACGCAGGAAATAAATTCCTGTACGGTAACCTGCATAGAAACCTGTGTGGGCCACCGTGTGAAGCTGAATCCTGTACGGCAACCTGTACGGGAGAAAGCTCGAAATAAATTCCTGTACGGGAACCTGCAAGGTAACCTGTGTGGGGCAACGTGGGAAGCTGAATGCTGTTCGGGATCCTGTACGAGAGAATACAGAAAATAATTTCCTGTTCAGGAACCTACATGGGAACCTGTGTGGGGCAATGTGGGTAGCTTAATTTTTGAGACAGCGCTTAATAAGCTAATCACGATTGAATCAAAACAAATGTGAAACTTCTAATTTTTTTCATTCGTGTCTACACTTTCGTGAGAAAATCAATCATTAATCACTATTGTCAACGTTTTTTTGAAAATGTTTTATCTCAAGTCAAAAGTATTGTTTTTCAACGTGGGTCCCGGCCTCGCAAAATGGCGTGAAATATTTAATACACAGTTATTAGTTAAACTTAATTAAACGCAATATCTTAATGTTTTTTTATTAAACTTTTTTATTGTGTTATCATTTTACGTCCTACAAAAATGTATTTATAGAAAATTGCAATAATATTATATGATTAATTTACTATTACAATGGCTATTAATAGAAATACAAGTTCGTTAGCGGTGCAATATATTCATCCTCGTGCACATTAGTGTGGAAACACCCTAAAAATGTTTTAGTGTGGAAACACCCTAGTGGAAACACCCTAAATTAGTGTGGAAACACCCTATTACAATGGCTATTAATAGAAATACTATTATATTTCTATTAATAGCCATTAATACTATTACAATGGCTATTAATAGAAATACAAGTTCGTTAGCGGTGCAATATATTCATCCTCGTGCACATTAGTGTGGAAACACCCTAAAAATGTTTTAGTGTGGAAACACCCTAGTGTGGAAACACCCTAAATTAGTGTGGAAACACCCTAAAAATGTTTGGCAGTGGGGACTGCAATTAAATTTCTCTTTATCTCAACAATTTTTCGTAACACCGAAATACGGATTCCCTGTACGAAAACACCACTTGGGATCCCGTATAGGAACCCATACGTATCACCATATAGGAACCCGTATGGGTCCCCTGTCCGAAAACACCACGTGGGATCCCGTACGGGATCCCATACAGATTCCTGTGTGGGAATTTGCAGCAGGGCACGCATCTCTTTTTGGCTCTGCTCACAGTTACCACAAATCTCATCTCCTTCCTCCGCGCACTCATCTCTTATATTATTCAACTCCTCGTTGCACCACTGTTTCATCAGGTTTTTACTCTCCTCCTTTATTATTGTTTTTACCTCCTTCCACCACAATTTCGATCTCTTTTGGAAATCTTCTAGCTGATGTCTCATCACTCGTCTCATTCTTATCTACGCTTTCCGAATTTCGCACCACCAATGCTTTCCATAGTTGGGCTCTGCCTTTTCATTCTCGCTGGCTTCGGACAAACCATCGTCCGACATTTCGCCACCCTCTCTTTTACCCCATCGCCCCTCCCCCTCGCCCACGCTTGGGTTGTCGGCGTCTTTTTCCCCGCTCTCTCGCCCTTCCTCGTCTTGCCACCCTCTCTTCATCATCGCACCGTCCTCTTTCCGATTCCACGCTACACTTGCTCATCGGTCAGGGCCAACGCTGCACACCCATCCTTTAATTAGGTTGGATTACCGCAATCACTCTCTGAATCACCGAGCACACTGTCAGCGACTTGCCCCTCTCCTTTTTCTTTCTCATTCTTCTTTCCCCCGTGTCACCGTCCTTCTCTTCTCTCTCGTTGTAAATTGTTTTGATCGGCGTGTGTCGCAGCTTGCTCTTTGTAACGAAGCCCTCACTTGCACCTCCGCTTAGCACATCCCATTTGGTCAGGTACTGCTCTGTTTTACCGACCGCCGCTCTTGCGCTCTTACCTTCCCAGTTAACCAAGCGTACCATTAGGTTTGTTCGCGCTAGCTACACTTTCTACAATTTTTTAGGGAGTGTCCACTTTCGCGTTCGTTTTAACGGAAATGACGTCACGCGCCGCTGTTCGCCTTACGAGTGTAGCTACACTTTCGTGCCACTAACTCTAGACTTTCTACACTCGATATTGACGAGGTGTAAAAGTACACGAAAAGTGTAACAGTGATATTACTAGAATAACCCCATAACCAACGAATCTGTCGCAGTGAGTGTATACAGAGGTGAGTACGATATAACATAAAATATTTAAGGTAATCACAAACAAATTCTCATTTATTACGAAAAACAATCAATAATAAAGGTTCAAAATAACAAACTATTATAATTATCAATCTCTATCGATCAAGATGATTAAAAAATTGACATGACCTAAAATGTATAAGTCAATCACAAACAAATTCTCATTTATTATGAAAAATAATCAATAATAAAAGTTCAAAATAACAAAGTATTATAATTATCACTTTCTATTGATCAAGGTTATAAAAAAATTGACAAGATATAATGACAAGTGTTTATTATAAATTCACAGTATCACAATACGTTTCAATCTACTATCAACGCAAACAGAAGCCTAACATGGAACAGGGACAAAAAATTAAGTCAGCCGTGCTGTTCCGAGATTCAGAAGGCGGCTTAGTCGTTAATGCCGACAACAACGTGTGCATTTGTGAAGGTTTTGGATTTGTACAATCGTATCACTAACACTCCATTCTATGTAAAACTGGTATCAATACATTCATTCTGAGCGCAATTACACGTACAAGTTAATAATTTCAATAACACCGTCCATTGTAATCAGTTTCTGAGATCAACAAACTTGAGGTTACACGGTATATCTCTTTAACGGTTAGATGAGACTTCGTAATCTCATGTGTTGTTTGAGGTTAAGGTGTGGTGCACTAGGTCGCTGCCATGTTTCCTGTACACTATTGCGTTCGCGCTAGAGCTGCTTACCCGCGAGGAAATAAACTGCACTCCCTAGACACTGCCCTAGTTCCGTTTACACTGCCGAGTGTAGAGTGCAGCTAGCGCGAACAAACCTATTAGTACAGCGTACCCCAAATGTGGAGTACGCCGTACAGTACAACACCGATAATGTACGGGTACGGGATACCAGGGTAGTCGTACATCCACGGCACGGTCTTACATACAGGTCTGGAAACTCCGTTAGTTCACATGGTTCCTTTGCTGAAGTTCGCCGCGAGAGGCACTGCAATCGAGGAGTCAGTGTGCGAGAGAGACAGCAATACTCACTCTCACGCACCAAGGCTTGCAACCAGTATTTCATCGGAGTTACTGCTTGCAAATATTTCTAGTCATACGTGTTCATCATGTGTTGTTTTTCCGAACAATAAATATGGAGATAGCATTTTATTTTACAGCACAAATATAATTTCGCGTTTATCAAACATATAATAACAACTATTTGTTCCTTAGAATTCAAATAATGGCGTCTTATAATGGCAATGAGAAAGATTTTTAGTCATTATCGTTCTGCAGGGGGGGGGGGGGGCGTTGGCGGAATGTACAAAATAACGAAAAAACCAAACCGTTATTTCCTTTTTGTTGATCGTTCGTTTATTGGTTTATCAATTTAGACATCTTTTTTTTACGACATATTTTTTTAATTTCATATTTTCTTGACAGGCCTCATGTGCAACCTTATGTAATAAATTATCGCGTATGATAAAATATCCGAACCATGTTTTTCACATGGAAAGGAAAACTTATATCCCGTTAATACATCTTCGAGTGTTAAATCAAACACGTGAACCTTTGTGATTTGATTAATTTATTGCCAAACACAGAACATAAACACTGCGAAGTGGAAAAAATTGCATTCAAATCTAAGATTCTATTTAAATTTAACTTTCGTCCCAGTAAAAAGGAACGCATCAAACGTGATAGACATAAAACCGATAATGTTAGATAAATATATATTATGTATTAAAATTTATGAATATTATGAATTAAAAACAATTCTTTGTACTGGGCTGATGGTTTCGACGATTCTACCATTGTGCTATGAGAGTTGTTAGTTTATTCTACGGCTACCTACGTTGAGTTAATAAGAAGACTGCTTCATAAAAAACTAGTTAAAACAAAAAACCTGTCACGTAATAAACTATATAGTCTATAGCCAGAGGAAGGGCATAATCGTGATCGACAGGGTACTCGATGACATAGTCAGCCTCCCATCCTTCTTGATCTGAAACGGCGTCTAATTTTCGTCGAAATTCGTCACAATGCTGGACCATTTTGGCTTCCGATTTTTCGCCACTCAAAGCTTTCAGATCGCTTAGTGATATCAAAATCTGTGGCTCAGGTCGTTCTGTAATGGTACAATTGCCATATTTTGGAGGCTTAATCACGCTATATACTGACAGCAGTTTATATAGCTGCAAAACATTGATAGTTTCACTTTTAGGCTTCTGTAAGCCTTATTGCACTCTGGTACTACGCAGGACTTCGGCATTACTTCGCGGTTACTCGACGACCATATACAGGTAATGTGTTCGCTGTCAAAACTGACTCCTCGATACTAGCGACACCACGATTTCTGTTTCAATAGTGGAACCACCCCCACCACCCGAATTTCATCGAGTTTCCAGACCTGTATGTAAGACCGTGATCCACGGTATCGCTACTGTGGAGTTACACCGCACTGCAGTACACCGTGGATCCAAGGCGACGATTCTGTACCGGTACTAGTACATTGACGGTACAGCGTACCTTACGGCGTACCGGTAATGTACCAGCAGCGGGATTCTGTAACTCGTTATACTGTCGTTATGCGCTCATAGCGACTGTTTTCGGTACGAGGAATAACGAGAGGTCGCTGTAACGACAAACGCGATTCCGTACACCAAGAATAACGAGTTTTGTCGTTATTCATACCGAAAAACGTCGGTACGATGTCGCTATGGGTTGCTAGCATACCGAGACCTAGGTACCCCCTCGATATGGCATAACGACATGTTAGAAGGATCAAAAATCGCACGGGTAGCATTGACTGTGTGAAACTGAGCATGCCGTGAACCACCGTGCTTACTCCGAAACGCTATATGTAGCGTTCACTTTTCGAGGATAATAATTATAACCTTGTGAAAAAATCGGTAAGTATAGTACGTTTGTAATAATAGATACAATAGATTAAATATTAATTAGTACATATATGTATTTTGTAAGGTATTTTTAATCCGACATAACCTATAAATATTATTTTGTACACATAATTTTCTTCGGTAAATATTGTAATGAAACTTTTGTTTTCATAAAATCGCTAAAATAATGTAAACGGTATATTATTTGTTGGTCTTTAATTTTCGCATATTATTAAACAATCTTTGTCATTTTTAGTGAACATGGCCCTAGAATTTGTGGCTCTAGAATTGGCTTTGCTCGGTGAGAGGGTACGTCGAGTAGAACGGCGTGTGGAAAGAAGACGTTTAAGAGATGCTCAGAACCCCTTTCATTTGCCACGAGACGAATTCATAGATTGTTTTCGCCTCACTCCAGAACTTATACTCAGCATTGCACATGAGTTACGAGCTGATTTGGAATGTGAACGAAGTACTGGCCTAAGCCCAAAAATAAAGGTAAATTTTGCGATTAAGTATTGTATTAATTGATATTATTAATAGTGTGGATATATTATTAGTATGGAATAATGAAATATATAAAAATGTATGGTAGGTATTGGTTGCCATACAATTTTATGCCCAAGGCAACTATCAAAGAAGTGTCGGCAATCAATTCCATTTCAATGTCAGCCAGACAACAACAAGCCGTTGCCTTCACGCTGTGACCGAAGCAATAAATTTGCGCTTGCTACGAAGGTGGGTGAAATTCCCAATGACCAACGAAGATCGACAGCGAGCTCGCGAAAAATTCTCAACTGCTGCACAGCCATTTGAGGGTGCTATTGGCGCTATAGACTGTACTTTTGTTCACATTCTTGGCCCTTCAATACATGAAGAGGCATTCATTAATCACCATGGTCGACATTCATTAAACGTTCAAGCGGTAAGTATATATGCATAACAACCATACTATGAGAGTAAAGGCATTCCTGCGCCAATGATCTAAACTTTTAACAGATAAAAATTTAGAAATTTGCGATGTAAAACTGTTTTAGGGGCCACTCAAACAACTTTTGATGATATTTTTCTTTAATTTTATGAAAAAAGTGTTGAAACGTATTAAGAGGATGGATCAGTCACCTAACCTCAACTCGAATTTTTTAACTTGAAATTCTTCGACACGAATTGGGCGATTACAAAAAGGCTCTGTCAACGGGCACAGGACGATGGCAAAGATCCGCTGACAAGGCCGTTTTGTAATCAGTCAAACCGTATCGATGAATTTCACTTTCGAAATTAGCAGCTATCTCTCCCGCACTCACGGGGGTGATATACCGACTGATCCATGCTCTTAATGAACAGAATAAATGTAAATTAAATGATTAAATTATTTTAATTTAGGGCAAATTACTATCGTCATTTTGATATTTTGTTGTTACTAAAACAATTTATTTATAATTTTTTATGGTGATGTTATTTATTACTTATCAGAAATTGAAGGAAGAAAAGTAACAAAAATTCGATCGTAGAACTTACGATCATTGTTTTGAATCTTTCATGTACGAATACTTTTTACAATTATTCTATATTGAGAACTTACTTGTAAAGTCGGGTTCAACTATTTAATTACAAACTTATGTTTTCAGATTGTTGATCCAGATCTAAAACTGCTGAATATCAACGCAAGGTTTCCAGGTGCACGCAATGATGCATACATCTGGAGCATATCACCAATTCGCCGAGCTATGGAATATCATTACAATCGAGGAGAACGGAAAACTTGGCTTATTGGTAAGGCTCAGTGCGTTGTTATTTGCACTGTCAAGTACAGCAAGGCTGTGTACTTTATACTCCTGCTGAAAGTGACATTTTGCTCCATAAAATAGTAAATTTAGTTTCAACAGACGAATCCTTTTGAAAACTTGTTGCCCTTTATGTATACATTCAATACATTCTTAACAATATCAATATTTATCAGGTGATGCTGGATACCCGCTAGAACCATGGCTCATGACACCCTTGGCTAATTATCCTGAAGATACTCAGCAATTTCAATACACGCAGCAGCTTTGCAAGGCAAGGAACGTTGTTGAACGATTTTTTGGTGTTTTTAAATCTGTATGGAGATGTCTGTCCTATCAGCGTGTGCTTATGTACGAACCGGCATTTGCAGCAAAAATAGTTAATGCCTGTGCAGTACTGCATGATATGAGAATACAACATCGTTTGAATAACGAAGTATTCCAAGCAGCGATAGCTGATCATCGTCAAATCGAAAACATTGATGTAGATTTTGATGATGACTTACCTCAAAGAGGACCACGCGCTGTGGCTCAGAGGATCCAACGGCAAATTATGAGGGAGAGATTCCCTCATTACCGTGACGCACATGATATGAGAGATGAGAACGATGAATGAACTACCGTTTTTTCTATTTTGATTGGTATGCGTTAATTACTAAAGTACGAATTACAGCTATCGCTATTCAATGTGTAATATTTATTGTAATAACTACTGTAACATGAAAACATGTCTAATGCGTTTGTACATATCTGAATTATAATTTGAAATTCACTGTAAAAATCCATGTGTACTTTCGTCGGCGTATGTGCGCGATAGATAGTATTGGGGGAATTGTATACAGATTTTGTGAGGGAGCGTTTTGAAAATAAAAAGCGATTTGAAATACCTTGTGATTTGTTTCCATTTTTATTATTAATATTTGGCATCAACCTGTTTATTATATTAACGATATGACACTTTTCTCTGATGTTAAACAACTATGTACACATATACACTAGACAAGTAACTTTCAATAAACTTCTTAATACTTTAAATATAAAACCTTTATATAAACATGAAAACTCTATATAGATAAAAAATGTTATTTTGTTTTCAAAACGTCAACACAATCTTTTATTATAAGAGCGAGCTGCGAGAATGCCTCGTCTCGAGTTTTTTGACTTTCGGCCAAGGTACGAAGAATCTCGTTCCTCTCTTTGTCGTTGTCCGCAATTTTTTGCATAGTTTTAGCAAACATCTGAAAAAATAACAATTGTCAAATTTGATTGAAGTGATAAATTTGTTAGAAAAAGAATTTTTATTTGCACAATAAGCATATCAAAGACTTGTACTATTTACCTCCATGCACGAAATTTGTCGTTCAGCTAGGTCCACAAAATCTTCCCGCGCATCTTGCAACTGTGTGCCCAACCTATTGGGACCTTGAAAATATAACAAAAATTGTACGCATGTTTTTGTACCTTGTAGCAATTGAATGAAGGACTATAATCATACTCACGACGCTTCATGGCGTTTGTGGTTCTTCCCGGACGACTTGAGCTCTTTTGGCGACTCGAATGTTGGTTACATGTTGACGGTGCACATGGTGGTTTCTGCGGACTCGACGATTGACGCGGTTCGACGAGTGCAGCTACTTCAGCGTCTATTGCTGTTAATGCCCTTTTTTGCCTTTTCACTGATTTATCTGTTATCAAAGACAGTTCAGTTTCGTCGGTCCCTTCCATTAGTTCGGCCAGCACGTCATAATCTAAAATGAAACGGTATATACTTTGTTCTGACATCAAAGTAATTTCAGTTCTGAAAGCTGAACATTTTACTAACTAGTATAATGACTGCTGTCGCTGATGTCACTGATGCTCCGCACTGTCAAGGGATTAGCACCAATCTCCAATATACCTTCGTCCCCATCTGCGAGTAGCTCAATGGCGTTAGGCTGAAATAATTAAAGCGAAACTTATATCAGTTTGTCAACTTTGGGGTTGAAATATCCACAAACTTTCAAGCTACGAAAGAAATAATCGTTTGAAATAAAGTAAAAATGTTGTCATAGTATTTCTACTACACAACGCAACTTATTACATAGGATTTTTCAATTATTTACACCAAGAAGGTGTAATACATCTGTATTCAAATATAAATTATTACCTGTTCTTCTGGGAATGCATCCGGACTCTCAACTCCTTCTACGTAATCGTGACCCATTAAACACAACATTTTTTGGTCGCGCTCTGTTAGTTTTGGTGGAGGACCTGTCACGTTGCCTGTTGCAGCTTGATTCGCGCGTATCTTTGCCACTTTTTGAGACACAAGTGTTTTGTTGTCTCGCCACGTCTATAAAAATATTTTAGATGTATATTGTTTGGAGCTACGGAAACATCTTGATGTGAAATATTGAAATATCTCTTCCATGTGTCAACTATTTTTCAATGAGAACATAACGCTATTGACTTACGGATTTCCATGACTTCACGTCTTTTGTTCTTCCATCGGTCCACATCTTATTTAATTCGTCCGCCAACTTCTCCCATGAAGCGGACAAATCAGACTTGCCGTGCAATGTTAGAAATTTCCCTGTATCCACATGAGGATTCTGGACAAAGTAATCAACCATAAAATCGATTTGCGATGCGGTTGCCTTTGCTTGTCTTTTCCTCGCGCCTACTGCCATACACGTTTTGTTCCTAGAAGAAAATTCGAACCACGTTTAATGAATTTCATGTACTTAAACAAATATATAAAATCTACGAGTTTACGGCCGGTTGTTCCATCTTCAGGAAAATTCTACCTGCAGGTTGTAGCATCGGATAACAAACTTTTAACTATGGGATAAAATCAAATAAAATTCACCGGGAGGTAGAAAAACCGGTCCTAAATACGCATGTATAACCTATAATTCCACCTGTCATATTGTAATATACGTATTGTTAAATATTTTCGTTACAAACGTATTTACTTACTGCGATTGCGAAGCCGTTGTCGAACGAAAATTTTTTTTTACTTTTCACTGTCGAAAAATCACGCCGAAGTATATGCAATAAAGGCGCCATGGAGACTAGAGACCATGAAAGGCACAAAGAAACACGATTTGTAAACAATGCTTCCCATTCGACGATTACTAGTTATTTATGAGAAGTTACTAAAATGCCGGTGGTTCTCAACATCAACCATCGATCGATTTTGCTATTTCACGTAGTAAACGTCACTTCCGTATAGGCTCGAAACATACCGACGACGTTAAATAACGACGCTTCGTTATCGCATTCTGTAACGTCGAAGCAACGCTATTTGGAGTTACGGAATCAGACAGTCGTTATCCGTTTGTCGTTACACACGGTAGACGTCGCTATCGTTACCATAACGTTCCGATTCGTTATAGACATAACGAGTTACAGAATCCCGCTACAGTGCCGTATGCACGTACGAGGTAGAATATATACTTCATAAAATGAGTATAAACACCATCCTTTCATAATTAGTTATGTCTATGAAAAAAATCGCTATTATTGACGACAAAGCACTCGTTACGTAACAGTATAGGGGAAGGGGGGGGGGGGGTTCTGGCCAAGCGTTACGATCCCGTTACGTGCGGGGAGGGAAGGGGGTTAAACATTGGGAAATTTTGCGTTACGTCTTTTGTTTCACATCCGTCTCAGAATGACTAGAACTCGGGGGAAAAAAACACGTTTCGAGTTCCCAGACCGGGCGCCGATCAACTAGCTGTAGCGTACACTATTGCCATTCCATTGCAGATGGTTGGGTCCGAGTTCGGTGTTGAATAAAATAACCACTTTTCATAAGTCGATATCTCCGACACTAAACGGTCAAAGTTTGTCATTTTAAAAAAATCGTACACGTGTTTTTATTTTGGAATCCGAAGGTCCATTCAGAACCTATATCGAGAAATGCGAGCAAACTGCAATTGGTTTACGTGTTAGGTACAGGGATCGCGTACAAAAATACCCATATTCAATTGCAACTATCTCATGAACTAAACGGTGAATCGACTTGAATTTTTGGGCATCAGTCCATGAAGGTTATATCTACACCATACTTAGATTTTAGCAAATTCCTGGTAAGGCTGGTTTGCAGTCACAACAGCCTCGCGGATGAGATATCAGCGTGCGGGCTCTAAGTAAAGGCGACGCAGGTTCAATCCACGGTAGCAATGTTTTTTTTTATATTAAACATATATGAATTAAATATAATAAATCATTCCTGGACAGGCGAAAGTAGCTAGAGCGAGAGAAAGTTCGAAATGTTGTAAATATAAAATAAAGAAAAAAGAATCGACAAAAAATCGATTCCTCGGGGATCGAACCTGGACCGCAAGCATCGTAAATCCGTCATGTGACCAACTTAGCCACGACGCTCATTGAGGATAAAGGAACATTTATGATACACGCTTATCTATAATGTTTACTGTTGAAAAAAAACGCCGATACGACCGCGGCAAAGGCTTAAGATTTCTTTTTGAACGTTCCACGGTCGTTTCGGCGTTTTATTTTTCAACGCGTTTCGTCGTTGATTTTTTAACCCGCATTCTCGGCATAAACAGGCAACCGAGAGAAAATAATGATCTCGACACATGTTTTTCTCTTTGAAATTCATTTAATGCATATTCCAATCCGCAGTACGGCCACACATATATGTCGAGCTCGATCGGACGGAAAACCTCGCTTCATTCGCCTGTCGAGTGAGCACGATTTGCGAGGGGCAAGGACTTCTCCCCCACCGCGCTGCCCATTCGTGTTCACACTGTCTGCGATACCGACTTGAGCGGTGATCACGACTCGCGCTGCTACAAGAGAATCTGCAACCTCGACAGAGGCGATGATCACAAAATTATATTCCTGAACTCGCCGCGTCGATTTAGCGCCATTTCTGCGGCACGCCGAAAAGGGGGGCGCCGTACATCGCCCTACTAATATCTGATATTTGGGAGAAAAAATGTAGTTACTATTTCCGCTGGTAGACTGCACGGCGATGTATCGGTGTGCCACACACGATGATACAGGTTCAAGGTACGCCTCTCGCGGTTGTCTCTCTCTTGCGTATGCCTATCGGGTTATAGTGCTGTCCCCACTGAACTATCCAGGGAGGCTAGAGTGGGAGGAGGCCGATCTGTGCATTTCAAAGTGGCTACAAAAAGTGGACTAACCGAGATGGCGCCACTATCTCTAAAACCTCGAGCGGAAGCTGAGTATCGATGTCGTGTAAGAGAGATGGAAGAGGATCGAATACGCATCCCAGCAAGCAGTGCAGCGAGATCGCGCGCACAAGTTACCCCCTCTCTAGTCTCTTACGCGCCCATCACACAATCATAGTAATGCGTGTCCGTGAGCGAGCGACGCTCGGACATCTTCGGAAAGAGCCGAGCGCGCCGAAGTTTCCCGACCGCGCCTTCGGCAGCTACACCAACACATGGACGCCGACCTCGTTCATGTGCGGCCAAGCTGAAACGAAGGTTTCGTGGGAAAAGCAATCTAAGCACGACTCGCGCGTGACGTCACCCGACGGAACGCGCGAGGCTTTTAGATGATTTCAATGCTTATTTAGCTCTTGATTCTCTGCGTTATCAATGTATACAAAACAATGTATCGCGCACCCTGATCGCTTATTTTTTTAGTTTATACGTTAATTTAAATATAATTATGACTCCAAATTACAACTTATTTATCTTCTAGAAAATTGTTTACGCTTTACTCATACCCGTCCTTATGCCAAATAAATTATAATTAATAAAAGTAAGCGGAAATATATTTATATTCGTATTATTATATTAATTCTCATACTTTCATCAAGCGATAAAGAATTATCCCCAAAAACAAGCCAATCAACCATCCGGCCGCGAATCGTCAGTACTTACCAGAAAGTGCATATTCTACAAGCGATGGGATGGTCCCGTTGGTAGCGTTTTAAATTATTATTACTATTAATTCTTGTTTGATTAGTTATTTTTATTAGTTATCTTTTAGTGTCGAAAATTTTATCGCGCACTCCGGCCGCTTATTTGATTAGTTTGTACGTTAATTTAGATGTAATAATAAATCTAAATTACAACTTCTTTATCTTCTAAAAAACTGTTTGCCCTTTACTCACACCCGCCCCTATGCCAAATAAATTGTAATTCATAAAAGTAAGCGGAAATATATTTATAGTCGTATTATAAATATGACTATAATTATATTCATTCTCGTAAGTTACGATCCGCGGCCGGATCGATGATTGGCTTGTTTTTGGGGATAATGCTTTATCGCTTGATGATAGTATATGAGAAGGAATATAATAATGCGAATATAAATAAATTTCCGCTTACTTTTATGAATTACAATTTATTTGGTATAGGGACGGGTGTGAGTAAAGCGCAAAGAATTTTTTAGAAGATAAATAACTTGTAATTTAGATTTATTATTACATTAAAATTAACGTACAAAGTAATAAAATAAGCCGTTGGAGTGCGTGATAAATTTTCCGACACTAAAATATAACTAATTAAAATAATAATGATAACTAATAAAAATAACTAATCAAATAAGAATTAATGGTAATAATAATTTAAAAAAAAGCACTGAGCGCGGGGAACGATCCCGCGCCCCTGCGGACCGAAGCCAGGAACGTTACCAACGGGACCATCTCATCGCTTGTAGAATATGCACTTTCTGGTACTGACGATTCGCGGCCGGATGAATGATTGGCTTGTTTTTGGGGATAATGCTTTGTCGCTTGATGAAAGTATGAGAATTAATATAATGATACGAATATAAATATATTTCCGCTTACTTTTATGAATTATAATTTATTTGGCATAAGGACGGGTGTGAGTAAAGCGTAAACAATTTTTAGAAGATAAATAAGTTGTAATTTGGATTTATTATTATATTTAAATTAACGTATGAACTAAAAAAATGAGCGATCAGGGTGCGCGATACATTTTTTTTGTATACATCAATAACGCAGAGAATCAAGAGCTAAATAAGCATTGAAATCATCTAAAAGCCTCGCGCGTTCCGTCGGGTAACGTCACGCGCGAGTCTTGCTCAGATTGCTTTTTCCCTCGAAACCTTCGTTTCGGCTTGGCCGCACATGAACGAGCTCGGCGTCCATGGTTGGTGTAGGTGCCGAAGGCGCGGTCGGGAAACTTCGGCGCGCTCGGCTCTTTCCGAAGATGTCCGAGCGTCGCTCGCTCACGGACACGCATTACTATGATTGTGTGATGGGCGCGTAAGAGCTAGAGAGGGGGTAATTTTTGCGCGCGTCTGGCTATATATCATTTTGCATCTCTCTTGCACGCAGCCTACTTCTCAAGTTTCATTCTGCCTCATGCACAGCTCACTTCTCATTATTTACTTGTTCCGTCTCTGTCACACCCAGCTCGTGTTTCGAGGTTTTAGCGATAGTGGCGCCATCCCGGTTAGTCCACTTTTTGTAGCCACTTTTTTCAAGTCTCTCCATAAGAGATCGGACTCCTCCACTCTAGCCTCCATGGAACTATCTGTCCCGCTTCTATTAATGGCCGACTGACCGACCAAGAATTGGGCGGTTTGGTAGGAGACAGCCACAGTCTTACATACAGGTCTGACAACGGCGGTAGTGGGGGTAGGCACCCTTAGGGGTTCTGTTTTTTATTCCGATTTCTGCCGCTTAGTGCGTGACGGCTAGGGGAAGTAGTGGTGCGACGAAGAGAGAAATAGCTCTTCTGTCCTTTTCCCTCCTGAACGCAACGCATGCGCCGTTTGCCCTAACTCAACTTACCGTACTGTGGTGTAAACTGCATAATATACGTAACCAATAAAAAATAATGTGTTGATTTAAAAAAAATTACTACCTTCATCTAAAAAAAACTAAAAACTTTTTGAATTCATTAAATCATACCAGCACCTATTAAGACCATTTACATTCTTTTTGTCTCCAATGTCTCACAATACTTCGTTCTTCGAAATGTTTTTCGCACACGTACTGAGACTCTTTCAGTCCCGGAATAGGATCGAACCATTTTTTGTATCGTTCGACGTTTCCGGGCCCGTTTTACAATTGCGAACCGCGCAACCCTTAGCCATTTCGCATTTTATTACACAAATACTACCAAAAAAAATTCACATTTATGCGTAAAAACACGATAAAAAATGTATCACGGTAAATCGCGTAGAACCTTCTGGTATATGGTCGCAAAGAAAGGTTATTTCGACAATCGCGCCACAAAAACATATGTAAACACCAGCTCAATAAACTTAGCAGGCGACTATGAAAATATCGAATTCTTTTCCATGCCAATCGATTGTCAGTCTTTGGTAGTAGATGTTACACAAAATCCAGCGTTTGTTAAACTCCTTTTATTTAATTTTACGAAAAACAAATTTCATGTCAAAGTTATTCGCAGGAAAATTATTTTCTAATGATTTCGAACTTTTCTTCGTAACCAATCGTTTGTTAGCCATGCGTTACTGATTGTTAGTCGATTTTTATCGTTTGTTAGAGCTTAATTTTGACTTTATCGTTAAAAAAACTATTCATTCCCATAGCACGCTGCAAGCTACGTAAAGTTGGCAGCAGCGGTAAGCCACTTGAAGTTGGCAGCAGCGGCAAGCCACGTGAAGTTGGCAGCATTGCCACGACGGCTGAGCGCGGCTTCGCCCGTGAGACTCTTCAATTTCAGCAATGTTCTGATTATTTCAGTTCTACTCGATTGTTAGTGTTTGTTATGCAAAATCCAATGTTTGTCAAACTTGCAAGTTTGACATGAAATTTGTTTTTCGGAATATTAAATAAATAAAGTCTAACAAACGCGGACCCGGATTATTAAATAAATGAAGTCCAAAATCGTTAGAAAACCATTTTCTTGCGGCAAACATTGCCATGACATTTGTTTCCACATAGTCGAATAAATAAAGTCTAAAAAACGCAGGATTTAGTCTAACAAAACCAACAAACGACTAACAATGCAATATGCATGAAATAATCAGCATTTTGCCGAAACTGAGGACTACATGGGCAAAGCGGTGCTCAGCCGTCGTGAAATTGCTGCCAACTTCACGTGGCTTGCAGCGTGCTATAGCAATGACAAGTTTTTTAATGTTAAAATAAAAATTAAGCTCTCACAAACGATAAAAACCGACTAACAATCACATACAATCGAATAACACACGATTGGTTACGAAGAAAAGTTCGAAATCATTAGAAAACCATTTTCCCGCGGCTAACTTTGACATGAAATTTGTTTTTCGTATAATTAAATAAATAAAGTTTAACAAACGCTGGAATTTGTCTAACAAATACTCGCAATCGTCTAACAAGCGAGTAGAATTGAAATAATCAGCATTTTTCTGGAATTGAGGAATCACATGGTTAAAGCCGTGTTCAGCTGTCGTGGCAATGCTGCGAACTTAACGTGGGTTGCAACTTGCTCTGAGAACGAAGCGTTTTTTTAACGATAAAATAACAGTTGATCTGTCACAAACGATGAAAATCGACTAGCAATCACTCACAATCGACTAACAAACGATTGGTTACGAAGAGAAGTTCGAAATCATTAGAAAACAATCCTCCCGCGGCTAACTTTGACATGAATTTGTTCTTCATACAATAAAATGAATAAATTCTCACAAACACTGGACTTTGTCTAACAATCACTCACAAACGTCTCACAATCGAGTAGAATTGAAATAATCGGCATTTTGCTGAAATTGAGGAGCTACATGTGCAAAGCCGTGCCGAGCCGTCGTGGCAATGCTGCCTACTTCACGTGGCTTGCAGTTGCTGCCAACTTCACGTGGCTTGCAGCGTGCTATGGGAATGAAAAGTTTTTTAACGATAAATTCAAAATTAAGCTCTAACAAGCGATAAAAATCGACCAACAATCACTAACAAACGATTGGTTACGAAGAAAAGTTCGAAATCATTAGAAAACAATTTTCCTGCGGCTGACTTTGACATGAAATTTGTTTTTCGTATTATAAAATAAATAAAGTCTAACAAACGCTGGATTTTGTCTAACAAACACTAACAATCGAGTAGGATTGAAATAATCACCATTCTGCTGAAATTGAGGAGTTACATGTGTAAAGCTGTGCTCAGCGGTCGTGGAAGTGCTGCCAACTTCACGTGGCTTGCAGCGTGCTATTGGAATGAAAAGTTTTTTAACGATAATGTCATAATGAAGCTCTAACAAACGATAAAAATCGCCTAACAATCACTAACAAACGACTAAGAAACGATTAATTACGAAGAAAAGTTCGAAATCATTAGAAAAGTATTTTCCTACGGCTAACTTTGACATGAAATTTGTTTTTAGTATTATTAAATGAATAAAGTTTAACAAACGCTGGATTTTGTCTAACAAACACTAACAATCGAGTAGGATTGAAATAATCAGCATTTTTCTGAAATTGAGTAGCTTCATGTGCAAAGCCGTGCTCAGCCGTCGTGGCAATGCTGCCAACTTCACATGGCTTCCAGCTCGCTATGGGAATGAAAAGTTTTTTAACGATAAAGTCAAAATTAAGCTCTACCAAACGATAAAAATCGACTAACAATCACTAACAAACGACTAACAATTGATTGGTTACGAACAAAAGTTCGAACTCATTAGAAAAGCATTTTCCTGCGGCTAACTTTGACATGAAATTTGTTTTTCGTATTAGTAAATAAATAAATTCTAACAATCGCTGGATTTTGTCTAACAAACTCCAACAAACGACGAACAATCGAGTGGCATAGAAAAGAATTCGATATTTTCATAGTCGCTGGCTAAGTTTGTTGAGCTGTAAACACCTTTGGTCCATTCGCCCGTAAGAGGCAAGGGGGCACGCGTCGCTTCTAGCAAGGAGAAGTCCCTTACTACTAACGACGCGTAGTGGTGCCTAGTGAATTGAAAAGTCGAGCCGATAAGCGTGCCTACCCCAACCACGAAAATTTACCTTCGTTGCAAGACCCGTATGTAAGACTGTGGAGACAGCGCATCATTTAAACTCACGTTGAGATATTTCTGTCGCAGACGGCCGTATTTTGGGAGGGCACAAGCGCATCCTACTGAATCAGTGATAAATTATAGTGGCGCTTAGTAAGAATAAGTCAAAATCAATTATAATACCCTAACATAAATTGAAATAAAAAAGTTTTCGCAAGATTTGTAGGTTCAGACGTTTTTGCATTTTTCCTAAACGGTCGCGGCTACGAAATTCTATCTTAAATATTTTCTTTAAGCATTCGCCCCCCCCCCCCTGTTTTTATTGTCGTTACGGGATAAACTTCTGAAAAGCTATTACACCCGATTCGGCCGAAATTTTGCACAGATGTTCCATTTAATACATAAAGACATCCCTTGCAGGGATTTTTGGCGCGTTCAAATAGTTCACGAGAAATCGAATTTTAAAGTTTATTTTTTAGCCCGCACGAGTATATCTATATCGCTCGCAACGGCCGATCGATATCCCCACTCCTCCGACTTCACTTCTGGCTAGCATGTCGCGCTTACCCCTGCAAGTATATGTATATAACCTAATGAAAACCAACCAAACATAAACACACAAACACAAACAACCCCCCCCCCCCAAATTAAAAACCCAAACAATTTCGATACATGGTGAACTATTAGAATACGCCAAAAATCCCTTCAGGGGACGTCTTTATATTTCAAATGGAACATCTGTGCAAAATTTCAGCCAAATCGGGTGTAACAGCTTTTCAGAAGTTCACCCTCATTAAGGAATCGTTAGATTTTTTTACACGCGCAATCAGTTTATATCAAGCATCTAGAGTTTTTTAGTGTACAAATTATTAGATGGAAATGTTTAATCTCCGTAAAGCCCCGTACAGATAAGACGATTTTGAGCGTTGCAATTTTTCGTTAAAAGTTCGGTAACTTGGCTTGACATTTTACCAGCGTACTGGCATGTATTTTTACTTGTTCATAGACCAAAAGCAATTAATTGTTAAATATCCAGGTTCGTGAAAAGAATGCCTTCAGACGGGATATACATTGAAAACGATAAAAAAATGTATTCCTATTATTAAGAATAATATTTTATTTAAAAAGTAAAATGCCTTTTATAAAATGTTGTGCGACAAAAATTGGCCGATATATTTACGAGTATAGTCCAACGGTGAGTAAACAATGCCACAGTAGTTTCGGCATCCAAGCAAGCGTGCGCGAGGGTTCGAATCCACATTCGGGCATTTGGATTTGAACTTTCAATTTTTCACTTTTAAATTTGAGTTTCAAACGTTATCCAGTCGCCCAACAAAGTATTAAATAATAAATTAACATATTAAAAATTGTTATGCATGGTTTAATCGAACAATGTAGTAAACAATTGTTATGCATTGTTTAATCGAACAATGGAGTAAACTTAAAAAATTCTTTTCGGCTAAATATTTACGTGTCGTTGTTAGGGAAACGATGAAAGCTCAGATTGGGACTCGTATTAGGAACATTTTTGTGTCCATTATAGGCACATTTGCTACATGATGGCATCGTTAACAATGTTACAACTCACAAATATGATATTGACAATATCACAAATATGATATGGATATTCAGTGTTAACAATGACGAATACGTCCGAGCCCTGTCAAATTTCTGACAGATGTAAGTACAGAATTCTGTACCACGTAGCACGTTCCTCGGAAGAAATCGCTGAGAGCATGCTAAAAAAAGGGATAGAACGGGTGAGATGGAAAGGAGCAAGAGAGCAGGAGCGAAACCAGATCCATTTAAAGCCGCTCGACCGTCGCTGTTAACATTGGAATCTGCAAGAGAGCGAGCGCGACGCGAAATCACCTTAACCGTAGTTGGCTCAAGCATCGGAAAAGATAGAGCTGGGTGAAGCCAAGCGTGCCTGCGGATGGGGCCGTCTACATCGATACAGGCAGCGCTTTAGGTGCTTGGGGGAGTAACTACGAAACTCCTCCATGAAATCTGGCCGCGGTCTTACATACAGGTCTTGTAACGAGGCTAAATTTTCGTGGTGGGGGTAAGCACGCTTATCGGCTTCACTTTTCCATTCACTACGCGTCGCTACTAGCAAGGGGAAGTAGTTCCCTCTAACCTCTTACCGGCGAATGGGCGGAAGGTGTTTACGTATGTTTTTGTGGCGCGATTGTCGAAATAACCTTTATTTGCGGCCATATACCAGAAGGGTCGACGCGATTTACCGTGATACATTTTTTATCGTGTTTTTACGCATAAGTGTGATTTTTTTGGTGCGTTTGCGAAAAAATGCGAAATGGCTAAAGATGGGGCGGTTCGCAATTGTAAAACGTGGTACAAAAATTGTGGGCAGAAATGATCCGTGTTTCGCGTGCCCAGAAACGTCGAACGATACAAAAAATGGGTCGATGCTATTCCGGGACTGAAAGAGTCTCAGTACGTGGGCGAAAAACACTTCGAAAAATGATGTATTGTGAGACATTGGAGAAAAAAAGGATGTAAATGGTCGTAATATGTGCTGGTATGAATTAATGTGTTCAAAAAGTTGTCAGTTTTTTTTAGATGAAAGTAGTCATCTTTTTTTTTATCAACACATTTTTTAAATTGGTTTTGTATATTATGCAGTTTACACGACAGTGCGGTAAATTAAGTTAGGGCAAACGGCGCATGCGTTGCGTTCAAGAGGGAAAAGGACAGGGGAGCTATTTCTCTCTTCGTCGCACTCTTGTCGTCACGCACCACGCGGCAGAAATCGGAATAAAAAACAGAACCGCTACAGGCCTACCCCTACTACGGCCGTTGCCGGACCTGTACGTAAGACCGTGAATCTTGCTAAATCGCCCCATAAGACCTGTTGTTTCATGTAATGTCTGTTCTTTGCTCAGATATAATTTTTGTTAACACAGTAGGAACTTAACTTCAGTTATGGACTTCGAGCCAACGGAGCATAGAGACTATACTAAAGGAGACCGAATTCCCATGGAGGGGGTAACAAAAAGTTGTCCCAAAACCCGACGGTTTGTGGTAGATCGGAAAACTCCACTTGTAGCGCTAGTATAGAATGCGGACCGGTGGAGCTAGTTACGTTTCAC
>OZ023312.1:64376624-64529814 GCA_964007375.1 Ophion obscuratus | reverse complement strand
TCCATTACAATCTTTTGGAATTCGTTTGAGAGAGAGAGAGAGGGAGAATGTCATCTGCGGATAGCTCAAATTCCCGACTTTTGCCGCAATGTGGCACATGAACGTAAAGAGGACGAAAAAAAAATCGACTTTTATCACCCTTCTCGAGAAAAATGAAAGGAAAAAGAAAAACCAGAAATGATTTCCTTGATTTACTTACTTTCCTTGATTTTTTGCCGTCAAACTTTAAATTACATTACGATTGAAATTCGCTATGATCGAAAATTAAAATGTTGGAGCTACCTTAGCAGTGCTTTTTAATTGATGATTTTTTTCGTTACGCTCATGTTAAAAATATATTTAAGGGGTCTTCTCACTTTATACGCTTAAAAATCGCTATTTTCATGATTTTTTTAGATAGGTTTATACAGTAGAACCTCGATTATCCGAACCTTGATCATCCGACCCCTCAATTATCCGAACGTTGGCGCGAAAGATACATTTTTGCTCGCAGCCACTGCCGTGAGCAACAATGAACAACCCAACGCAACTTTTCCTTCTTAAACGGGTGCGAGACTTACCCGCTCAAAAACGCGTTACAGCCGTTCGTCAATTAAAAATGGACGATTTTATTTTAAAAATATAAAAAAGCCATCCGACTTTTTTTAGGTGTTTAAAATACACACATATATGTATATATATTTCAACGTTAATGTGTATGTCAAATTTTAATATATACGTACTGTTTTTATGTAAAAAGCTATTGTTTATGATCTCGTCCCAAAAAACCCACGTTTCGATTATCCGAACTTTTAATTATCCGAACTAGTCTCGGTCCCAATTGGTTCGGATAATCGAGGTTCTACTGTATTACAAATATTGATATAAAAGTTGTTACACTTAGTAAATACATTGTCGAAATACATTTAAAAAATATATATCTACTTAAGTCACTACTTATAGACGCAAATAGTAATTTAAAAAACTTCCTAAAAAAAATGTAGGTCTGGGCTGTTGATGAAATCTCGGAGATGGATCATCCGAAACAAAAGAATCAACCGGTTTTAGATTCGGTTTGTTAATGGCTACCGCGCATATCAACAGATTTTTGAGATATGCAAAAATAACAAAATGGCGTACATTTTCCGAAAAAGAAAAAAGACGGGTTTTTCTCACCGTTTTTGGGCAAAAAAATAGTAAATATCAAAATTTTAAATTCCTTCATATTCGCTATAGCTTTAGTTGTAAAGAATATGTGGTTAAAATTTCATAAGGAGCGGTTCAGTAGTTTCGAAGATTTTATCAACACGCCGTCAGAAAAGGTCGTCAACGCGAAAAAGTAATTTAAAAATTCCATTACTCATTACTTTATATTTTGTAATGTAAAAAAAAATCCATTATTCATTACATTACATTGTGTAATGTAAAAAATTCCATTACTCATTACATTCGATTTTGTAATGTAAAAAATTCCATTATCCATTACATTGTAATGGGCAATGAAAATTGTTTACATTACAAAATGTAAAGTAATGGGTAATTAAATTTTTTTACATTACAAAATCCAATGTAATGGGTAAAGGAAATTTTTTACATTATAAAATCCGATGTAATGAGTATTGGAAATTTTCTAAATTACAAAATGTAAAGTAATGAGTAATGACAACGGTAATGCATTACAAAAAGTAATGCATTATTTGCAACCCTGGTCATTCCTAATCGTTTGGTGGTCGTTTGGTGATGATTGGTAGCCTAATAAAAAGTTTGGTGGTCGACCGTTTTTTTATAATTAAATGAGGCTTTTTTCTGTACAGTTGGCCGGACCTTTTTTTATTTCTCACGCAATCCATAAAATGCCACGCCCAACCGATGCAGAATCGTTTGGTGGTCACAAATATGCAAATCTCAGCGTTTGGTAGTTAATTTATTTGTTATCCCGGTCGAAGAACAATCTACTTCGAGGCGCATACGACGGAGGGCCGTAATTGGTGATTTATAGATCCAAAGGAAAACAGCGCAGTGATACTCCAATTCATTTATGTTTTTCTTCGCCGATCTCATTCCAATAAGTCTCAAACGGATAATAGTCGTTCGGTAGTGATTGGTAGCTTAATTAAAATGTTTGGTAATTAATTCTTTAATTACGTGAATCGAAAAATCATCTATGTTTAGATGAAGGAATAGAGGGCTGAATTTGGCTGTTAATAGATCCAACGGAATACGGAGCAGTGATATAAAAATTTCTTCATGTTTTTTTTTCACCGATCTCGTTCCAATAAGTCTCATACGTAAGATAATCGTTTGGTAGTGATTGGTAGCTTGATTAAAACGTTAATTAGTTGATTACATAATCACGCTAATCGAAAAACCATCTACGTTTGGAAGAGATGATAGAGGGCTGAATTTGGCTGCTGATGGATCTAATGGAATACGGAGCAGTGATATTTCTTTATGTTTGTCTTTGTCGACCTCGTTCTAATGGGTTTCAAACGGAAGATAATCGTTTGGTAGTAATTGGTAGTTTGATTAAAACATTTGGTAGTTAATTCCGTCATTACGCGGATCGAAAAACCATCTATGTTTGGAAGAGATGATAGAGGGCTGAATTTGGCTGCTGATGGATCTAATGGAATACGGAGCAGTGATATTTCTTTATGTTTGTCTTTGTCGACCTCGTTCTAATGGGTTTCAAACGGAAGATAATCGTTTGGTAGTAATTGGTAGTTTAATTAAAACATTTGGTAGTTAATTCCGTCATTACGCGGATCGAAAAACCATCGACGCTTGGACGCAGGTGATAGAGGGCTGTAGTTGGCTGCTGATGGAGCCAACGGAAAACGAAGTATTGATATTTAGATTTCTTTGTCTTTTTTTCACCGATCGCCTTCTAATAAGTCCAATAAGTTAGCTAGCGGGAGACAGTAACAGGCTCCCTTTCTTCCGAGATCGTACATGCAATTGGCTGTTGCTAGCTAACGATAACGAAAACAGTCGCTACGAAGTTACGGAATCGCTCTGCTGGAGCGCGAGGGAATGTGATTACACTCTTTACCGCTGCTGTAAACGTTGAGTACGTGAAAAGAATGAGAAAGTGAACGCATCGGCAAAGAGGGCGGAAGGAACCGGGTTTGTTCTCCCCTTCCAACCTTTGACCGTAATTAATCTTTTTGCTTAGTACGCAACTCCGGATCATAGTTCAAACTCTAGATCAGGTTTGACTTATTTGGCTGTTTGATTTAAATATATTTTTTTTATTGGCTTTTTCCAGCCGTACAGGGCCTTCCCCTTTTTACAAGCCCCACAATCCGCCTCAACGTCGTCTACCTCCGATTCCACATCGCTCCTCTGCCACCCATTCCACTACCCTTATATCCCCTCCATAACTGCCCCCTAACTCCACTCCACTCCACCACACCTTGCGGTCGCAGCCGACTTCGCCCTCTGTATTGTATTTACCATGACATTCTGCCATGGGCATAGCGAAACTGCGGAAAAGCTAAACCGATACAGCTCCCCCAAGTTCACCTCGCAGTCACGGAACTAGTCTTTCGCCGAGAAATGTCAAAGAAAAACATTTCACGACGAAAGTGACGTGACTGGGATTCGAACTCGGGGCCTCCCGATCCGCTGGCCAGCACGCTAACCACTAGACCAACGCACCGGGTTCTGTTTGATTTATATAATATCACGGGAACAACATTGCTATCGTACTATGCCATTCTGCGGCGTTATGATGCATCTTTATCGCATGTATCACCCACAAGATTATATTCAGATTGCAACTTATTAGAAGAAAATTGATGAATCAATCATTTTAAACAAATCGAAATATCGTCCGATGCGTCGCGCTAGCGGAATAATAAATTTGGTGAATAGAACATAAAAAACCAGAATCGCCTGCGGCAAACCGCAGATGGTATTCCGATCGGCGTAATTGAGGAACGAACTACCATACGTTTTAATTAAGCTACCAGCCACTATCAAACGATTATCTTCCGTATGAGACTTCTTACAACGTGATCGGTGAAGAAAAATATAAATAAATAAAAATGACTCGGATCCGTATTCCGTTAGATCCTTCAGCAGCCAATTACAGCCCTCTATAGCCTGTGTCTAAGGGTCGATGATTTTTCGATCGGCGTAATTAAGGAATTAACTACCAAATTTTGTAATTCAGTAACCAATCGATACCAAAACGCATATCTTTCGTTTGAGACTTATTAGAACGAGATCGGTGACGAAAACCATTTAGAAATTGAAATATCACTGCTCCGTAATCCGTTGGATCCATCAGCAGCCAGCTGCAGCCCTCTATCCCTTCGTCCAAACATAGATGGTTTTAGGATTGGCGTAATTATGGAATCAAGTACTAAACGTTTTTATTAAGCTACCAATCACTACCAATCGATTATCTCCTGTTTGAGACTTATTAGAATGAGGTCGGTGAAGAAAAACACAATGAAATTGGAATATCGCCTGCATCTAACCGTAGATGGTTTTTCGATCGGCGTAATTGAGGAATTAACTACCAAACGGTTCAATAAAGCTACCAACCGCTACCAAACGATTATCTTCCGTTTGCGACTTATTGCAATGAGATCGGCGAGGAAAAACATAAAGAAATTGACATATCACTGCTCCGTATTCCGTTAGATCCTTCAGCAGCCAACTACAGCACTCTATCGGCTACGTCTAACCGTAGATGGCTTTCTCGATCGGCGTAATTGAGGAATTATGTACCAAACGTTTTAATTAAGCTACCAATCACTACCAAACGATTGTCTTCCGTATGAGACTTATTGGAACGAGATCGGCAAAAAAAAACACAAGGAAATTGATATATAACTGCTCCGTATTCCGTTGGATCCATCAGCAGCCAACTACAGCCCTCTATGCTCTGCGTTTGAGCGTAGATGATTTTTTGATCGGCGTAATTGAGGAATTAACTACCAAACGTTTTAATTAAGGTGTTACCCCCACTTGTAGGGCAAAAAGGCCTTTTTCATAATTTTTTTTAAAGAAAACTGCAAAACTTTTTTAATCGATCATTATACCATCTTAAAGAACACATCTTGAAGAACTTTCAGTAATTTTTTTATTGAAAAATATTACATTGTTTAGTCGCAAATGGCCGTCAGTGAAATAATGTTTTATATACACGGTTTGCGGTGACCAACATTGCGGCGAAGTGGATCATCTGAAAAAAAATGCGGATGGATTTAGTCAAATATAAGTATAAACTAGTCTTTAATCGAAGGATTTTAAAAAATATTCATTTTTCACAAAATGGCGGACAGTCAAAGTTAATGGTTCGATTTTAACGAAAAAAACGGCCGTTTTTTTGGCTATAAAACGGCCATTTTTTTCGAAAAAAAATCGAACGATTAAAGACTACATTTTTATGTATTAAATAAGCCTGCAAAATTTCAAGAAGATCGGTTCATTAGTGTTCGAGTAATATTGGTCACCGACTTCAGAAATATCATTTTGAGAAAAACGCGTTTAAAAATTCAATTTCAGTTTACACGAAGAAAATATTTTTTTTTTGTAAACTTACATAGAGTCATCTAATCCGGGCCCATACAGAAGTTCTTCCGCCGACAATGCCGCTTGCAAAACGGAAATTTGGTGTTGCCTTCGTAACATTCGTCCTTCACGAGTGCTCTCGGCCGCACGTCTCTCTGCCAGTGCAATCCGTGCTTCGTCCATTTTATCAGCGTATTCGTGCGCGTTGTGTCCACAGCTCACTCCGATTGAGTTCAAATAAAATAATAACGATTTTGAACCTTCGTTGAATAGTCCAACGGCAATATAAGCTGCTAAATTTACAAAGATTGCTCCACTCGAGACGATTTTTGGGCTGATTTTCCAAATAAGTTGGTTGAAGCTTTCGTTGTTATTTTGAATGAAGCCACCGACGCATCTTTTGAGTAAAGTTTCCTTACTCAGATCGTTGTATATAGGTCTGATGGCATCCGATACATTTGATGGAAGTGGTTTGTAATCGTGTGGGAAAGCCTCGTTTCTCGCCTGAGCTCGTTGATACGAACACCACGATTCTTCACCGGTTGGACATCTCTCATGGTGTGGATTTGCATCGGTTGAACTGTAATGATCGAAGGTCGCCCATATTGCCTCATATAGCAAGTCCGTAGTACACAGTGAGCTTGTCAATAAATTTTCCTGTCAGCTCTCTGTTTTTTAGCTTTTTGTTTTTTTTTTACTAAATTACGAAGGCGGGATCCCATACGCTTTTGGACGTGACCGATGCATTCTTTTTTTATAACTTCTACGTCGTCATAAGAATGAGAATTTACTAGCCCAGTGTACGTTTTCGAATCTCCCCTCTCCAATATAGTAACGGTACAGGACATTATATTTTTCTATTGATCGCTTGAAGATTTCGATAATGGAGTCCACCTCCTTTTTTCCTGAGGAGCCTTCGTGATTTGCACTGCAGTTATCTTCGTGTGTTTCGTACCATTCTTCGTATTCCACATCATTTAGCTTATGTTTTCACGATTCACACATTTCACAATACGCACTTTTTACCACAAGATCAAGTACTTTTCCACTGTAGTAGCCTATGACTGATGTGACTCCGAACAACGACGTATATCCTCGCTTCCTCCAGGATCCATCTCCGGAAACTGTTAATTGAGGAGTTGCATCGCCTTCTGCATTAGGTGTATCTTCAATTTCTTCTCGTACGGCTTTTTTAAATATTACATCTGCACATGTTTTCACAGACTCATAAATACTTTTCAAAATTATTGAATATGTAGTCTCGGTAATAAACCTTGGCATGTCCATAAGTCCGCAAAATTTTTGTGCTCCAGCCAATCCTATGCCGAGAACTCGCATGGTGAATATAAATCGACGATTTATTTCATACGAATGTTCCAAAAAAGGAGAAGATGGTATCAAATTATCTGCACATGAGTCACATTTCACAATGATTTTGAAGCTTAGTCCTCTTGCACTTGCCGTTTCAAATGTAATATTTCCATTACACGTTTTGCACTTCACTAAATTTGAAATAGCAGCAAACAGAACCCAAAAGTTCAAAATCCGATATTCAATATTAGGACTTTGATTCACAGACATATCAATATTATTTTTCAGTTTCTTCGCAGACGTGCTGAAACTTTCAGTTTCCGTTTCGGCCAGGTTGGGGTTAAAAACACCCTTCCTTTTTTTTGGTCGAGATTTCCGAAAATTATCACTGCTTCTTGTTTGTCGCGAACCTTTTTTTCGATCCATTGTTGAATGTAAAATGAATAAAAACTGCGCTTATAATATCATGAACGGCGGAATATACGTCTTATATAGTCGAACTTTCGAGCTACACTGACGAGTTTAGACCATAACAGACAACGAAAATACGTTTTTATAAATTCCAGTCTATTGTATGAACGTTGTGAATGCCAGGTATACGACCCTTTTCATCGAACAATGCATTGAAGGTCGGAGGGAGGGTCGAGCGCGCCAGACGGCAGACTAGCCGGTTGTTTACACAACGGATTCTTCTCTTTCAACGCTCATATCTCAGTCAATTTTGTTCGGATCGACTTGAAATTTTTAGGACATATTCTTAGATACTTATACTTCAAAAAAATGCAATAAAAAAAATCAATTTTTTCAAAATCGCAAGTGGGGCTAACCCCTTAAGCTTCCAATCACTACCTAACGATTATCTTCCGTATGAGACTTATTGGAACCAGATTGGCGAAACAAAAACATAAATAAATTGACATATCACTGCGCCGTATTCCGTTGGATCAATAAATTACCAATTACGACCCTCCGTCGTATGCGCCTAGACATAGATTGTTTTTCGACCGGGATAACTAATGAATTAACCACCAATCGCTGGGATTTGCATATTTGTGACCACAACATGATTCTGCATCGATTCGGCGTGGCATTTTATGGATTGCGTGATAAATAAAAAAGGTCCGGCCAACTTTACGGAAAAAAGTCTTATTTAATTATAACGAAACGGTCAAAAATCAAACCTCCTTATGAGGCTCCCAATCACCACCAAATGACGATCAAACGATTAGGAATGAAAAAACCTTGAGAAGTTAAAGTTGTCCGGCTACGTTTATGGTGGTATCCGGGCGGCCCATCGTTGGGTCATCTCTCTTCTGTGACTTCCTGTTGGGTTCCTTTGATTTGATTATTTATTAGTAAACTTGTTTACTAGTATAACTTATTTACTAGTAAATTGTTTACAAATGAGGTCGCGAATGAAAAAAGTTTTACGCCTCGGCTATGACAGATCAGGATCCAAAGTCATAACGGAACCAAGAACGAATATCGGGCGTCTTGATTAGAGGACTGCGGTTGGTCACTGAAGGTCCAACCACAGAGCAAAAATGTAAAATACGGATGCACTCGCTATCTCTTGTCTGTTTTCCCTTCAATGAGTCTTGATTTATAGAACAACTCCCGGAAGCGTTTGGTATTCCATTTAGAACGATTGTTAGTCTATCGCTAGATTGCGCCAATGAGGAATACTTGTGTATCATGAACGGCGAGCTGTGATTGGTCGCCAGAAACCACAGCGGAAAATAGAATTTCTAAAAAACATTCACCCATTATTTTATGGCTAATTCATTGTGATGAGACTTAATCGATAGAAAAATAAATCATAGCGTTTGGTATTTTATTCAGGTCTTTTGGTAGTCGATCAATCAATAACGCCAACGCAAAATACAGCGAATCGGGAATGGAGCGCTAGGATTGGTCGCTAGAAGCTGCACGGGCAGAATTATTTATTAGCGTAGATTCACTCGTGTTTCGGAAACTCCATCTACGACTCCCTAATTTCGGGAGACCCCGCCAGAGGTCGACGTCTCTTGGCCGGTCGCGCGCTTGACTCGAACAGTGTCCGGCCGCAGGCATTTTCTCCCCCTAATTTCAACGTTATATATTCGCATCGGCCCTTCTTTTCAATCACTTCGTTCGGAACTTCGATATCAATCACAAGTCTCTTCGCTAAACGGTTAGCTTCGGTCTCTTCCCCCCTTCTTAACGCCAACGGACTAACGCGATTTACGCCCGCGTTAGCTCCGGCGGCAACGGTCAACTCGGGACTCTTCCAGTCAAATAGTTAAATAGTGTTAAATAAACCGATATTCGTTATATTTTAAACCTTGTGCATTTTCAACTTCATTCAATTTTCGGCGCGTTCCTCTATTCTCACGAATAACTCAAATCATTTCCCACTCGTTCACTTCCAACCAGAATCCGAGAGATTAACCCAAAACTAAACATGGTCCTTCGAGCCGGATACAAGTGAACGAAGTGGTAAAAGGTGAGTTATTCGCTAAAAAAGGCAAAGGAAATCAGTCTTTCTATTCGGTGCGCGAGAAAACGGGTAATTTTCATCGCGGTCACGTGACCACACGCCGGTCGCGAATTCTAGTCGTCCTTCTCGCAAGACGAGCTCGAGCGAAGCCTCGCTCTCTCTCTCTCGCACGCGCACCGCGCCCGATACCACGCGCTCTCTCACTTTCGGGCGAGCCGAGAAGACACCTCGCTCTCTCTCTCGCACGCGCACCGCGCCCGATACATCGCGCTCTCTCGCTCTCGGGCGAGCCAGACACCGAACTCTATACACGCGCGCATGCGCGCTTCAGCCTACCGGACGCTCAACGTGCCGGTCGACCGACCGATCTCGTCTCTTCTTCCGACCACGTTCTCGCGAATTTCATTTCGGACGCTTCGCGCATTTTCTCGCGTGCTACGATTTTCGCGAGTTCTCATAGATTTTGAACGCCTCGAAAAATATCGTTCGGATTTCGCGAGTTGTGGGTTTGGACGCTTCGTGCTACGATTTTCGCGAGTTCTATCGATTTTCGACGCCTCGAAAAATATCGGTCGGATTCCGCGAGTTCTCCGTCAAGTTGTGGTTTTGGACCTTTCGAGAGACATTTTCGCGAGTTCGTCGACTTGGACGCTTCGTGCTTCTCCTTCGGACTTCTTCACGAGTTTTCGGGTTTTTCGGCATTGGACGTTTCGCGCCATTTTCTCGCGTGTGCTTCGACCGTCGACGCATCGCGCCAATTTTCGTCTTTCGCTAGTTCTCGTGTTTTTTCGTTTCGGACGCTCCGCGCATCTTCTCGCGTGCTACGATTTCGCGAGTTCTCGTGTTTTTCGTGTCGAATGCTTCGCGCATTTTCTCGCGTGCTACGATTTCGCGAGTTCGTCGATCTCGGATGCCTCGAGCATCTCAATCGGACATTTTCACGACTTTTCGTGATTTTTGTGGACGCTTCTCGCTTCTAACACGTGTGCTACGACCGTCGATGCATCGCGCCATATTTTCTTTCGCGAGTTTTCCTCTTTTTCGGCTTGGACGCTTCGCGCCATTTCTCGTGTGTGCTACGCTCGTCGAGGTCGCGCATCCTGTCTTTCGCGAGTTTTTTCGTGTTCGGCTTGGACGCTTCGCGCCATCTCTCGCGTGTGCAACGCTAGTCGACGCAACGCGTCATTCTTCGTGCGCGAGTTTTTTCTTTTCGTGTTGGACGCTTCGCGCCACGATCTCGCCAGTGTTTTCATTCTCGTCGATTTCGGACGCCTCGCGCATCTCGCTCGTCGACGTATAGCGCCATTTTTCGTTCGCGAGTTTTTCGTTTTTGGACGCTTCGTGCCACGATCTCGCGAGTTTTCTTCACATCGGTTTGGACGCTTCGCGCCATCTCTCGCGTGTGCAACGCTCGTCGACGCAACGCGTCATTTTTCGTTCGCGAGTTTTTTCTTTTCGTGTTGGACGCTTCGCGCCACGATCTCGCGAGTGTTTTCATTCTCGTCGATTTCGGACACCTCGCGCATCTCGCTCGTCGACGCATAGCGCCATTTTTCGTTAGCGAGTTTTTCGTTTTTGGACGCTTCGTGCCACGATCTCGCGAGTTTTCTTTACATCGACTTCAACGCCTCGCGCATCTTCGTCGGACATTTTCACGACTTTCGTGATTCGTGTGAACGCTTCTCGGGTTTTTGATCGTGTGTGCTACGCTCGTCGACGTCGCGACATTTTCTTTCGTGAGTTTTTCGTCGTGGTTTCCGTTTTGGACGCTTCGTGCCACGATCTCGCGAGTTTTCTTTACATCGGTTTGGACGCCTTGCGCCATTTCTCGCGTGTGCAACGCTCGTCGACGTCGCGACATATTCTTTCGCGAGTTTTTCGTGTTTGTTTTTTGGACGCTTCGTGCCACGATCTCGCGAGTTTTCTTTACATCGACTTCAACGCCTCGCGCATCTTCGTCGGACATTTTCACGACTTTCGTGATTCGTGTGAACGCTTCTCGGGTTTTTGATCGTGTGTGCTACGCTCGTCGACGTCGCGACATTTTCTTTCGTGAGTTTTTCGTCGTGGTTTCCGTTTTGGACGCTTTGTGCCACGATCTCGCGAGTTTTCTTTACATCGGTTTGGACGCCTTGCGCCATTTCTCGCGTGTGCAACGCTCGTCGACGTCGCGACATATTCTTTCGCGAGTTTTTCGTGTTTGTTTTTTGGACGCTTCGTGCCACGATCTCGCGAGTTTTTTCATTCTCGTCGATTTCGGACGCCTCGCGCATCTCGCTCGTCGACGCATCGCGCCATTTTTCGTTCGCGAGTTTTCGTGTTTTCGTTTTGGACGCTTCGTGTCACGATCTTGCGAGTTTTTCCTTCTCGTCGATTTCGGACGCCTCGCGCATATCGCTCGTCGACGCATCGCGCCATTTTCGTTCGCGAGTTTTCGTTTTTCGACGCTTCGTGCCACGCTCGCGAGTTTTTTCTTTCTCGTCGATTTCGGACGCCTTGCGCATATCGCTCGTCGACGTATCGCGCCATCTTTTCGTTTCGCGAGTTTTTCGTGTTTTCCGGCATTGGACGCTTCGCGCTATATCAATCGCGTGTGCTAAGATCGTCGACGCATCGCGCCATCCTTCCGTCTGTCGCGAGTTTTCTCGTATTTTCAATTTGGACGCTTCGTGCAACTCGTTCGGACATTTTCTTGAGTTGTTCTTTTTTCGGCTTGGACGCTTCGCGCCATTTTTTGCGTGTGCTACGCTCGTCGACGCATCGCGCCATCTTTTCTTTCGCGAGTTTTCGTGTTTTTCGGTTCGGACGCTTCGCGCCATTTCCATCGCGTGCTACGATCATCGACGTTTTGTGCCATCTTTTCTTTCGCGAGTTTTTCGTGTTTTTTCGGCTTCGACGCATCGCGCCATCCTTCCGTCTATCGCGAGTTTTCTCGTGTTTTCAATTTGCAAGCTTCGTGCAACTCGTTCGGACATTTTCTTGAGTTGTTCGTTTTTCGGCTTTCGGTTCGCGTCATTTCTCGCGTGTGCTACGATCGTCGACGTCTCGCGCCATCTTTTCGTCTTACGCGAAAAAACGTGATTTTCGTTTCGGACGCTTCGCGCCCTTTCTCGCACGTGCTGCGCTCGTCGACGCATCGCGCCATCTTTTCTTTCGCGAGTTTTCGGGTTTTTCGGCATTGGACGCTTCGCGTCATTTTCTCGCGTGTGCTACGATCGTCGACGTCTCGCGCCATCCTTTTCGTCTTTCGCGAGTTTTCTTTGTGATTTTCGTTTTGGACGCTTCGTGCAACTCGTTCGGACTTTTTCTCGAGTTATTTGTTTTTCGGCTTGGACGCTTCGCGCCATTTCTCGCGTGTGCTACACACGTCGACGCATCGCGCTATCTTTTCGTTTCGCGAGTTTTCGTGATTTTCGATTTGGACGCTTCATGCTACTCGTTCGGACTTTTTCTCGTGTTTTTCGTGCTTTTCGGCTTAGACGCTTCGCGCCATTTCTCGCGTGTGCTACGATCGTCGACGTCTCGCGCCATCCTTTTCGTCTTTCACGAGCCTTTCGTGATTTTTCGTTTTGGACGCTTCGTGCAACTCGTTCGGAACTTTTCTCGAGTTTTTCGTGATTTTCGTTTTTGACGCTTCGCGCCATTTAACGCGTGTGCTTCGATCGTCGACTCGGCCGCTTCGAGCATCTCATTCGGACATTTTCACGAGTTTTCGTGATTTTCGGCTTGGACGCTTCGCGCCATTTCTCGCGTGTGCTACGGTCGTCGATGTCTCGCGCCATCTTTTCGTCTTCCGCGAGTTTTTCGTGTATTCGTTTGGACGCTTCGCGCCATTTTCGATCTCTAACACGTCGCGCCTCATTTCACGAGTTTTTCGTGATTTTCGGTTTGGACGCTTCGTGCAACTCGTTCGGACATTTTCTTGAGTTGCTCGTTTTTCGGCTTGGAAGCTTCACGCTGAATCATAGCGATTTCGTATGTCAAACGGTGACACCTCGACAATGACGAGCAATATCGCCAAACTGGAGCGTCGCATTGCCGGCCTCGTCAGCACCTTTCAGTGCATCTCGAGCCTCGCTGAGAAGACGAGGAATGCGACCCCTCAAAATACCAACTGGGACCGCTTCCAAGGGAACATGTCACGCTTCTCGAGATGAATTGCGACCCCACTCGATCCACCTCCTTTCTTCGCTCGCCTCAGACTTCTTCGACACCTCGGGTACTCCTCCGCATTATTCAGAGGACTCTTCAAACGCGCTGGCCATTCGACCCTCCGTTCTGCTAGCTACGAGTCAAGTTATTTTGACCTCCTCACCGGGAATCTCGCAGCGGGCGAGACTCCTCATCGACCCGGGCACGGAACTTTCGTTCATTTCCGAACACACGGTCCAACTCCTTCGAACACACAGGATGACCGCGTCCATCAACATCCACGGAATCGGAGGCCAGCCAGCGGGACGGACGCGGGGAGCTATCACCGTCACAGTACCTTCAATACACGATTCAACCTCAAATTTCATCGTGACGGCGTTTATTCTAAACGTATTAACTTCAAAGCTTCCCTCGTTCGCTACTTCGGCGCAATGGGACCATCTTCACGGACTTTTCTGGCAGACCCGAACTCTCTGAAACCGGGACCAATCGACGTCATCAACGGAGCTGACGCGTACGGTCTTCTGGTCGAGTCAGACGTCGTCAAGGTTCGGGCCATCAATCCCATCGCTCAGCGCACGCTTCTCGGATGGATTGTACTCGGTCCCGTCAATGGTTCCACCTCAAATTCGGTTCGCATTCAACATGCCTCCATCGAAGACGAGGTCACTTCTTTACTAGCGAAGTTTTGGGAACAAGAGGAAATTCCTCCGGACTCGGCCCCTACAACCGACCCGGACGAATCCGCTTGCGAACAACACTTCAAGGACACTCATACGAGGAACCACACGGGCCGATAAATCGTACGGCTCCCCTTCAAGAATCCTCCTTCGCTACTCGGAGATTCGTATTCGGGTGCAAAACGCTGCCTTCTTAAACTTCTACGGCGACTCTCGATAAATGGGTCGTGTCGCGGTCTCTACAACGCCTTCCTCCAAGAATACGAGAACCTGTCTCACCTGCCTCGTGCTCCAACGGCAGCGTCTTCGAGACCACGGTTTTTTCTCCCACATCACGGTGTCTTTCGGGCCCATAGCGCCACTACGGAACTTCGTGTTGTCTTCAACGGTTCCTTCAAATCTGCGAACGGTGTGTCGATCAACGACATTCTCCATACCGGGGCCAAACTTCAACGACTTCAGGAAAAATGCCTACGCTTCACCTTTCGTCTTCTTCGACTGTCGAGCTACATGGATTCTCGGACGCCTCCCAACTCGCCATGTCAGCCGTGATCCACCTCCGAACAACTTCAGTCGACGGGGCTACAACGGTCACCCTCGTCTGCTCGAAGACGAAAGTAGCCCCCCTCAAACGACTCACAATTCCACGGCTCGAGTTATCGGCGGCTCTACTTCTTTCAAGGCGGGCCTCTCACGTTCAGAGAACCCTAGACTTAACCCAAGTCCCAGTCTCTCTCTGGACGGACTCTTCAGTTGCGTTGACATGGATTACTTCAAATCCGGCCCGATGGAAAGATTTCATCCGAAATCGGGTCACCTCGATCCAAAATTTCTCTTCCCACGCCACATGGCGGTTCATTGCGGATAAGGAGAACCCGGCTGACTGTGCGTCGCGAGGGCAGACTCCCCGACAACTGTCCAAGCACCATCTTTGGTGGCACGAGCCTGAGTGGCTCGCGCGACCGCCATCTTCATGGCCAGTCTCTTCAGCCGAACTTCCACCGGATGGCGACCTCGAACAACGATCAGGTCTCGCCTTCACCACCACCTCCGAGAACAGTCCTATCACTTGGGACCTTCTGCAACGGTACTCCTCGCTCACTCGCCTTCTTTGGATCACGGCAGTGTGTCAGAGGGCGGTGGCCCGCTTCAAACGGCTTCCGCACGCCTCAATAACCTACCCGCTGAACACGGGAGATTTGGAAGAGGCAAGGTTCTTCTGGATACGCTTCATTCAACGCACACACTTCTCGGCTGAACTTCAGATGATTTCGAGCGGAGCGACCCTCAATCGGGGCCACTCCCTTGCCGCCTCAACCCTTTTGTCGACCAACTAGGGACCCTTCGAGTTGGCGGCCGGCTGACGAACGCCCTTCTACAGCCCGAGGCAAAACAGCCGTCAATATTGCCCCGGACCTCTCCGCTCACTTCACTGATCATCGCTGATTCGCACTTTCGAACGCTTCACGGTGGCACCCAATCCACTTTAAGCTTCCTCCGTCGATCGTACTGGATTCCGGGTGGCCGGGCTCCAATTCGATCGTACATCCTTCGGTGCACCACGTGTGCCAGATTTCGAGGACTTCAAGCACAACAACTTATGGGTCAACTTCCGACTGCGCGAGTCACACCTTCACGGGCCTTCCTCCACACCGGCATTGACTACGCAGGACCCTTCACCGTCAAGACCCGGCGTGGACGAGGAACAAAAACGTACAATGCTTATCTAGCCGTTTTTGTTTGCTTCACTACTTCTGCGGTCCACCTCGAACTCGTCGCGGATTATACTTCAGTGGCCTTCGTTGCCTCCTATCGGCGGTTTTCCGGACGACGAGGAATCAGTCACACTATTTATAGTGACTGCGGGACCAACTTCATCAGAGCAGATACTGCAATTCGTGCTCTCTTCAAGGCTGGATCAGCCGAAATGAATTCTACGATCATCTCGCTGACCAACCTTGGGACGAATTGGTCCTTCAACCCTCCGGCCGCACCTCACATGGGTGGAAAATGGGAGGCTGCGGTAAAATCCGCGAAATATCACCTTCGTCGGGTAATCGGAGAAGCCTCACTTACGTACGAAGAATTTACGACTCTTCTTGCGCAAGTGGAGGCTGTCTTAAATTCTAGGCCACTTCGTCCTTTATCGGACGACCCCGAGGACATTTCTCCCATCACACCGGGTCACTTCACCATCGGCGAGGCACTCACCACAGTGCCAGACCGTCTCTCACTTCACTCGACTTTCACGGTGGCAATTCCTTCAGGCAAAATTACAGCACTTCTGGCTGAGGTGGTCTTCGTAGTACCTTCAGCGAAGCTTGTCAATTTCCAAATGGCGACACCCTTCACACGACATCAAAATCGGCTCACTCGTGCTAATCACGGACGAACGACTCCCACCTTCACGATGGCCACTAGCACGAGTGGTCGAACTTCACCCCGGGTCGGATGGTCTAACCAGGGTGGTGACACTTCGCACGGCCACGTCCACCTTCAAGCGACCGACTGCCAAGTTGGCCGTCCTTCCAGTGGACTCTTCGTCGACGACTGTCGCCGAAGGCGGGGAGAATGTTTCGGAAACTCCATCTACGACTCCCTAATTTCGGGAGCCCCCGCCAGAGGTCGACGTCTCTTGGCCGGCCGCGCGCTTGACTTGGACAGTGTCCGGGCGCAGGGATTTTCTCCCCCTAATTTCAACGTTATATATTCGCATCGGCCCTTCTTTTCAATCACTTCGTTCGGAACTTCGATATCAATCACAAGTCTCTTCGCTAAACGGTTAGCTTCGGTCTCTTCCCCCCTTCTTAACGCCAACGCACTAACGCGATTTACGCCCGCGTTAGCTCCCGCGGCAACGGTCAACTCGGGACTCTTCCAGTCATTTATTACAATAGTCCAAATAGTTAAATAGTGTTGAATAAACCGATATTCGTTATATTTTAAACCTTGTGCATCTTCAACTTCATTCAATTTCCGGCGCGTTTCTCTATTCTCACGAATAACTCAAACCATTTCCCACTCGTTCACTTCCAACCAGAATCCGAGAGATTAACCCAAATCTAAACAACTCGTTATTTTTTGTACGATTACGTTCTAATGGGCCATAATCGATAGAAAAACATCCTATCGATAGTCCTATCGACATATTCTATTCGGGACGTTTGGCAGTCGTCGTCTAAATACGATGACACAAAATACGTGCGTATCAGGAATAGAGAGCTGTGATTGGTCGCCAGAAGCCGCAGGGGCAGAACGATGTGACATTTTCATAGTTAGATTTGTTAATAAACTGCGACCGAACCGAAAAAAATTACGCGTATCCGAAACGGAAGGCTGCGATTGGTCGCGATAACATACGACGTTTTTGCGATACGTGGCGTTGGTTATCGAGTCTTTTTCCGCTGCTCAGCGTCCTATCTTATGGATCGAAATTTTCCGAAAGAACGGAAATTGGGAACGGAAGAACGGATCTTTGATTTCCCGAAAGAACGGAAAACTACCAAACGATTTCAATGGTTTACCAACCGCTACCAAACAACCACCAAACGATTCGTAAAAAAAAGGGTGCGTGTGGGTTCGACACGCAAAAGAAGTGAATACGTATGCAGAGAGAGAGAGAGAGAGAGAGAGAGAGAGAGAGAGAGAGAGAGAGAGAGAGAGAGAGAGAGAGAGAGAGAGAGAGAGAGAGAGAGAGAGAGAGAGAGAGAGAGAGAGAGAGAGAGAGAGAAGGGGAGGAGAGGAGAGGTGAGGAAAAGTAAGTGATCGAATTATGAATTGGTAAGGAAATCAAAAGTAGCCTGAATGTTTATATTTGACTTTTTTTAATTTTATTTATCAATATGAAATGAAATATGTATGAAATGAAATATTTCGGCAATGGTGTTGTCATCCTTTAGTCTTCGGTGTGTTGACCCCGATTGAGATGGAACTGAAAAAAAAAAATTATTTTTTATTTTAAATTTTTGCCATCTCTGTGTGTGCCTCTGGAGACACAACGGAGAGGCTGAGGAAAGGCTTGCAGAGAGCCAGCAGAGAGTTAGCGGAAAAGCAATAGAGAGTCAGCGGAGTCAGCAATCTAGAGTCAGTGAACTCAGCGGAGAAGGAATAGAGAGTCAGTGGAGTCAGCGGAGTCAGCAATATAGAGTCAGCGAACTTAGCAGAGAAGGAATAGAGAGTCAGTGGAGTCAGCGGAGTCAGCAATATAGAGTCAGTGAACTCAGCGGAGAAGGAATAGAGAGTCAGTGGAGTCATCGGAGTCAGCAATATAGAGTCAGCGAACTCAGCGGAGAAGGAATAATGAGTCAGTGGAATCAGCGGAGTCAGCAATATAGAGTCAGTGAACGTAGCGGAGAAGGAATAGAGAGTCAGTGGAGTCAGCAATAGAAACTTGTAAAGGGGCAGCGGAGATTATATAAAAGTTTTTGTATTGTGCAAGTTATTTACGAGCCATGCTGACTCGTACGTAACCTCGCCTCGAACCCCTTGAATATTGTTTAAATATTTTATTATTTCATGTATATTATTTTTTCAATTTTTATTCAATTTTTATTCATTTTTGAGTATTAATTTGCGAAATTTTATATATCTGTGTGTGTCTGGAGACACAACAGAGAGGCTGAAACTGAATGCATATAGAGAGGCATTCCGGGGCACGTGTATCATGCGAGGTTATGTACGAGCCATGCTACTCGTACATAACCTCGCTTCGAATGGCTCGAATATTTTTGTTTCTTAAAACGTTATTTAAAACGTTCAAATATATATCAAGAATACATACGTTCGTTAGCTGGGGGGTTTGTCGACGATTTATCCACTGCGGGATCCATTTTTTGGAATTGTCATTTATTCCCGCATTAAAATAATACACTACCGCAAAGAACTATCAAAAACAGCACCAACAAATAACAATAATATAATTCACTTTAAAAATTCGCACTGTTTAACGGATAGCACAAAGTTTGCCACGAGGCACGACGACACAGTACGAACTCGCACACACACACAGAGCTGTGCCAGCTGTGGACTCACACGTACACGGGCAACCGCTACGAATAGAACGGCGCGCATGCGTGCACGCGATCCTACCCCCTCACTGCATTGACTCGCTCGCTCTCACTCGCACTCACACGGCTCATGCATCATTCTCTCTCTCTCTCTCTCTCTCTTCTTCTATTCCTTCATTCTCTTGTCCGGTGCCACAACGCGGCTGGGGGCGGGGCCTAATACAGTCGCATTAGAAGTATTCACTTCAAAAAAGTTCGATTAGTCAAAGTGGGGAGACTATCTTTGACGAGGTCTACGTGTGAGAGAGACGGAACGCGGTGGGGTCAAAGTGGGGCCAACTTAACACCGAATTTTTGATTATCGATTTTTCGAAAACGGAGACCTACCAAACGATTTGAATGGTTTACCAAACGCTACCAAACGACCACCAAACGATTCGTAAAAAAAGTTAGATTGTCAAAGTGGGGGGGGGGGGGGCTACCTTTGACGAGGTCTACGTGTGAGAGAGACGGCACGAGGTGGGTACATAGTGAGGGAAAAGCGTGGCCGCCATATTTGATTCTTGAGTTGAACAGTGTACTTCGTGAGCGGATTATTTATTGTTTTTTTAAACTACATTTCGACGTTATTAGTGAACATAATTCATTTTGATGCAAGGTTCTATCGGACTATAGTTAAATAGAGGTGAGTATATTTTTTTAAATAAGAGAGTGTAGGGAGAAAAATAAGGGAATAGCCACTATCGACGATAATATGAGAGCCTTATTCTCATCCGTGGATTTTATTTAAACATAATGATATTTCGGGGAGATACAAGTGCTCGTGTCGGGATCTCAACCCGAACTCTCTGCTCAACGACACCGCCCGTTAATAATCGGGGAACGGGACGCGTCAGTCGGCCTTCAGCACCGGCGCGATTACGTTTCTTATACCTTAACAGGAATATTCGTCTTAATCTCTACGTCGTGTACATTTCTTATGTCTTAGCTGGAATATTCGTCTTAGCTTCTACAGTTGTGTACATTTCTTAGGTCTTAACAGGAATATTCGTCTTAGCTTCCACAGTCGGCCAGCCTGACTTTATGGCCGTCTCGGCCATACAAAATATGAAATTAAAGATTTTATTTTCACAGACTCGGACAAATTCACCGTCTTGTAGTGAGAATAAACACGCATCGACTTTATTTAATCAAACTAAATTTTCAAAATTTTCGTCGGTTTTCCCTTTTTTCACTCCTGAATATACGGTCTCATTTGATCCGCGGCGACAACACCAGTATAGGGTAACTGTGTAACTTGAAACCGTTCGATATCGCCTACTACATATCGATCGAAACGCAATTCTTTTTTTACAACGTACGGTCCTTTATATTTCGGTATCAACTTCTTGTTACGACCCGCCGAAGTATCGGTGTTTCGAATCATTACATAATCCCCTTCGTGATAGCTCTTTGCTTCTCTATGCTTCCGGTTATAGAGAGTTTCGTTTTCTTCTTGGCATTTAGCGATTTTTACGGAGGCGGCCTCTCTTATCAACACTAAGTCGCGATCCGCAGTTGAATCTGCTTCCACGATTAGTTTAAGCCTATCGTTCACTTCACCAAACTGATCGACGCCGAATAACAATCTACTGGGACTCTCCCCCGTCGAACGACATATCGTATTATTAATGGCAAATTCTACTTTACTCAAAACCTTGTCCCACTTCGCTGGCTCTTCACACAATTTCGCGATCATCGGGGTGATGACACGATTAAACCGCTCTACCTGTCCATTGGCACGCGGAGTATTAACAGCGACAAGGACATGTTCAATACATTCTTCACCTAGAAATTCTTTGAATCGGTCAGACGTGAACGCAGTTCCGCGGTCACTTATAATACGGCGTGGTTTACTGTACGCCTGACAATAATTTTGAAGATGTCTAATCGACTCTTCAGAAGCCGTTGATTTACACGCATACAATTTTATAAATTTCGTGAACCCATCGACAATCGAAAGGATATGTTTGTATCCGCGACTGGTTTTCTCAAAAGGACCGCAATAATTGATATGAACCGTCTGGAATGGCAATTTGCCCTTCGGTATGCTGTGCAAATACCCTTCTTTTCTACCATTCGAAGGACTGAACTCAATGCATCGCAAGCAATTGGATACATAACTTTTTACTTTTTCTTTTAATCGTGGGAATCAATAAACTTTACTGATACCACAAACAACTTTGTCTGCGCCCACGTGACCCACATCGTCGTGACACGTACGAATCACGTTATTTTCCATCGACGACGAGACATAGAACAAGAGTTTATCATTTTTATCCTTACGGTAAACGAGTCCGTTCCGCAGTTCGTAAAATTTGTCTTCGGAGATTCCCAACCTGTCGCGAATTTTTATAATCTCATGATCTCGGTCTTGTTGAATAGACAACGTTCGTTCGTTTGAATTTGCCTCTAAGACGAGAATACTATGACAACGACTTAACGCGTCAACGTGGTTCATACGCGTCCCGGGTCAATGTACGATCTCGTATGTGTATTGCTCCAAAAACAGGGCCCAACGATAGATCCGAGGATTGACTGTTTGCTTGCTCAATGTAAGGCGAAAACTATCGCAATCTGTGATAACTTTAAATGGGATGCCAGCAAGGTAGATGTGAAATCGTTTAACGGCGTAAACGACGGCAAGGCATTCTAGTTCGAAACTGTGGTATTTTGACTCGACCGTAGTAGTTCGCCTACTGAAATAAAATACCGGTCGGAATGTCTCATCCTTGTGGCGCTGTAATAAAATCGCGCCGAAGCCGCTCGCACTGGCATCGCAATGCAATTCAGTCTCCAGCTTCGGGGAATAGATCGCTAATATTGGCTGAGATGCTAACAAATTTTTTAGAGTTTCAACAACCTGATTTTCCTTCGGTCCAAATACAAATGTTGCGTTTTTTTTTATCAAATCGTACAATGGTTTCGCGAGGATTGAAAATTTCGGAATAAATCGACGGAAATAGCTCGCCAGCGAGACGAATCTATGTACCTCTTGCGGATTTCGCGGGATCGGATAATTGTTCACGCTCTCGATGTTTCGTACACTCGGACGGATGCCGTGTTCGTCGATTGAATACCCCAAATAAGTGATTTCAGTTTGTACGAAACAGCATTTGTCGAGTCTAAATTTTAATTGATGGCGTCTCGCGACTTCGAAGACATCTTTTAAAATGCTTAGGTGACCGTCAATGTCCTGGGTGGCGACCAAAATGTCGTCAAGATACAGCAAGATTTTATTTTCCCGTACGAGTTTTCCGAAAATCCCATTAACAAACCTTTGGAAGACACGCGGAGCATTCGTCAACCCGAACGGCATACGAAGGAATTCAAACTGCCCCAATGGTGTCACAAATGAAGTATATTTTACCGAGCATTCGGACATCTTAACATGAAAAAACCCGTTTTTGAGGTCCAAGGTACTAAAATATTTCTTATCTTTTGACTGATCGATGTGGTCATCTATTAATGGCGTCGGGAAATTATCTTTGACCGTAATTTTGTTCAACTCTCGGAAATCAACGCAGAGTCGCAATTCATCATTTTTCTTTCGCACGAGAACAATAGGGCTAGCGTACGGTGACGTACTCGGTCTAATCGTCCCAGCGTTTAACAAATCGTCAAGAATCACCTGTAATTTTCCCTTATCTGAAAATGTTAACCTTCTCGAACGAAAAGTAATTGGTTGTTCGTTTTTCAAAGAAATTTTCATTTTCATTTCTGTTTCTTTCGCGTCTGAGCCCCATTTACCAACGTACTCATTGTTAAATAATTCTCGAACCTTTTCTGATATCTCCGGTTCGATATTCGGATTAATATTCAGTCTTTCATTAATTTTATCGGGACTTTCGAGGTACTCTATGCGCAAAATTTGAGTGGAAAAGTCATTTTCCCCGGACGAATCATTTTTCCGTTTAATCTTCATAGTCTCACTTAATTCGACCGTAATTAATGGATTGCGAGAAAAAACGCGTCCAAGTAACGCTACACACGACATTGTTTCGTCCGGGACAACTAGAAAACGTAATTCCATTTCCACTCCCTCAATCTCGACAATGCTCGTAAACAATCCCAACACACGGACACGAGAGCTATTTACTCCGCAAAAAGTGTCTCCATTAGGCGGTATTGGTTCACGTGAAGTGATTGGTATATACCGACATTGTATGAGACTTACCGCAGACCCGGAATCAACTACCGCGCTTAACGTGAAATTGCGCCTACCGTCACTCCCGTCTGGAACGGAAAACTTCAATTGTACGTAGTATGGGTCGCTAATCTCGATTGGCTTGATTAAATTTGTAGCTTTTGCTGCTGCAGCCTTCGCTTCTTCCTCAGGACAGACGCTTAACTGGTGGCTCGTCGAACCGCAGCGGAAACAGGATCCTCTCGGTCTCTTCGGACGTGGACACTCGGGAGCGAGATGTCCAGCGTCTCGGCAGTTATAGCATCTGAGCGTTCTTCGGCCCGATGATCGAGTCTCGGTCGACGATGTCGAACTATCTTTAGCCGGCGTTGTCTTCTCTTTAGTCGCCGTTTTTTTCTTCTCTCTTCCCTTCGGATTCGAGATCCACTGGTCTCCTTGGATCTTGCCCCGGGAACTTCTTCGTGGACAGCGTCACCTTACGGAAAGCTTCCAAAAGGTCCATTTGTGAACCAAGTCGCATGATACGCGCTTGGTCTTGAAGTTTTCGATCAGGTATTCCGTCAATAATATAATCGACGACCTCATCGTCCTCGATTGGCACTCGATTCGCCAGGATAATTTTATCAGGATAATAATCATTAAAAGATTCATGTGTTTGCCACGATCTTCGTTCAAACTTTCGACGCAACATCATTCTCGATTGCCGGAGGTCGAACATTTCCTTCATTTTCCTTAAAAGGTCCTCGATACTTAGTGTAAGATGGTCGGGTTTGGAGTGAAACCACTCGAGTACCCGCCCTTTCAGCTTCGCACTCACCAAGATCCTCGTTGCCATATCGTCCAGTGCGTACGATATTCGTAAAAGCCGTATTTGTTGCTCCCACTTCCAAAACGTCCCTTCGGTACCGTCGAAGTCGCTCAACAAATCTCGGACAGATCGTACGTTTTCGTTCATCGACATCCCGCTGCGTCTTCCTAAATTTTCGTTGACCTGGGATTCGCCTGGATGGTTCGAACATCGCAGTCTCGCAATTTCTAATTCTCGTTGAAGAAGATCCCTCTCTCGCTTTAATAGCTCGTTCTCACGTCGCATCAATTCGCTTTCAGCAGGGAAATTCCTCGTTGAAGGGGCACGGTTCCACGTTTCGCCTCCTCCTGCCGCTTCCCCTATGAGATCGTCCATGTCTTCGGTACCGCGTCCTTCTCGAACACGTGTTTCGTCCATCGTCGCCCATATATTTGAATCGAAGTTAGTTAGTCGACTGATTAGTTCGTTTTTATTACCAACCGATGACAGATCTTTTTCACGAAGGATTTCTTTGAGTTCTAGAACTGTATAATCGCTTGGCTCTTTAGTGACCATATCTTCACTGACACACACAGCGTCGTTTTTATTTCTCCGATAGACTCCCTCGCTCTTCGCGCACACAGTGGCGCGATAATACTTGTGATAATCCTTTCACAACGTTTTACACACGGCGAAAGTTTAAGTAAGATAATCGGCACACAGCACAAATTATCATTAATTTCTCCGTACGACGACACACGACCGTACTTTTTCCGCGCGTTTCTTTCTGAACACGACACACGCGCTCGAATCTTAATCCCACTTCTGAACTGTAGGGAGAAAAATGAGGGAATAGCCACTATCGACGATAATATGAGAGCCTTATTCTCATCCGTAGATTTTATTTAAACATAATGATATTTCGGGGAGATACAAGTGCTCGTGTCGGGATCTCAACCCGAACTCTCTGTTCAACGACACCGCCCGTTAATAATCGGGGAACGGGACGCGTCAGTCGGCCTTCAGCACCGGCGCGATTACGTTTCTTATACCTTAACAGGAATATTCGTCTTAATCTCTACGTCGTGTACATTTCTTATGTCTTAGCTGGAATATTCGTCTTAGCTTCTACAGTTGTGTACATTTCTTAGGTCTTAACAGGAATATTCGTCTTAGCTTCCACAAGAGCGAGTTATTCACTTTCATAAAGCAGTGCACTGTCAATGTTCCTCTTTTTCTCTTTGTTGTTGTCTTTAACTTCTCCTTCCCACTTACATCCAGTATAATTTAAAACTATTCATTGTATTATTTCCTCGAAATAGAATGGGGAGAGTTTGTGCAGCACCGGATTGCTCAGGTGGCAGTAAAGCCAGCAAGGCCGAACGGTAGTTACATGGTGTCCGACAACTGATACTATTCAAAGTTCGAGATGTAAGTTCATTTCTATTATTCGCATGTAGTGCGTGTGCACGTGATGTCATGTTTAAGGAATTTATCACAATTAGCGTATGATACATGGGATTAACAACTAGGTACTTAGATTTTTAAATGTTTTTTTTCAAGCTTTACGCTGTTGACGTTAAAAAAATGTATGGAATTTATCCTCATTGTTTAATAAACTAATTGGTCTATTTTTAATAGTGCACGGAAAGGAGGCAACAATGGGCTAAGTCACTTGGTGTAGTTTTCAAAAACAATTACGTCTGCGAAATGTATTTTACTGATGAAGATGTTCTGTGGGTCGATGTTGTATGTTCACAACATCGACCGCACAAAGCACATTCTTCCTCATGACAGATGTCATCAGCGTAAAGGTGCCATCCCTCGAAAAAGGAATCGGGTTGACATAAACAATGTGATTTTTCAGGAACCTTCAACTTCTTGTGGAGAGTCTGGTGTTGTAGAAGACAATGTTAAGGTAATATATTTTTGCTACTTGTATATTTCCATGATAATTTTCAAAATTATCGTAAATGCGTTGTAACATCTTCAGCGTACACACTGTGGTAATATTCTGAAAATTCATGTAAATAATTTGCATTTTTTCTACGAATCTAGAGGACTTTGTACGACATGTAATGTGTTTGCAAAATTCAATTTTTCTCTGTTCATAAGCATTGATACGATGTCAGAATTGTACAGGTTCATCTCACACACTCACTTTCTTTGTCGTACATTCTTATGCCAGATCATATTCCTTTTTACCTCCTTCATCTTTTTCTCGTCCTTAGATAATATATAATTAAAACGAATCACATATACTCCTTGGCAATAGCCAGCGAGAATAGACGAATTTATTAGTTCATTTTTGGCTTTGGATTTATCTATTATAGTTATTTCTTGTATTCTTGTAAAGAATGATGTGGAGAAACAAACCCCAACAATTATAATATAGAATGCGTTTTTCAAGAGCTCAGGGATGATACGAAGTTCTGACAAAAATCAGTCATATAAAAGACGTTGCATATTGAGGGCATTTTATTGTAGATCATAAGAATATCGTTAATTTATTAACAAATCGTTGAAAAATGCGTAAACTCCTGACAAAACTTATTGTTTCTTTTAATCCAAATTGCTTGTGTTAATTTCTCTAAATGTCTATAAATTTTCAGCAATTTTTTTACTGTTTTTTAAAATGATTGTACCGGCAGGTAAAACTTAATTGCACTTGGTCGACAAATTCGGATGTTGCTATTTTATTTTACAGTCGCTGCAAAAAGTATTCTACAATCACCGACGCAAGTCGTCAACGCATTAAGACTGCGCGATGCAAGCATTGTCAAAAACTGAGAAACTCGCATTTCAATAATATCGAAATGCCTGCTCCAAGCAAAAAGCGCGTATACACATACGGAGATATGAGCGCCAACTGAAAAAGGTGAGTAATTCTTCCACTAGACTATCAACGCAAATATTAAGAGCTACCCACAGTGTGCGAGATAAAACTATATATAATCCTGTATTCCTTTGTTTCCTAGACTCAACAATTACAGTCTGCGATAACTAATGTCAAAGCTGCCGGGATCATTTGATCATAGGGCAAAGCGCAAAATTGACGAATTATCTATTATTTTAAACAGATAATTCCAACATCGGGCAACAGTTTTGCAGCTCGACATCCCGTTCGAGGAACCGCGATGATTATGAAATATCGTTTTAACTTATGACTAAGTTTGAGTCTTCTTCAAAATGCTAATTTTGTGTAGATATATACTTCCTATTTCTTTTGCACATTCTATTAGTAACTCAAAAACTTGTAAGGGATGATAAAAATCGTTTCACACTTTAGTTAGCTTGAAAAGCCATGTTTGATCTTATATATATAGTAGGAAATGAATTATTAAAAAGTAACCACTTATCAATAAAGTCAAATGTCATTTCTGTTTTCGTTTCTACGGCTCTTTACGATCTTCCCTTCGCTGACTTAACGCTCCCTTGCTTCTTCGATTCTCAACATGAGGACGAAACGATAGTGATAAATTGCCATGATTTTGTAGGAACTGACAGGTTTCGGGGATCTCTCGATCTGCTGCAAACGCTTTCTAACGTCTCTTGAACGTCTCTGAATGTCTCACGAACGTCTCACGAACATGTCATGAACGTCTCACGAACATGTCATGAACGTCTCACGAACATGTCATGAACGTCTTACGAACGTCTTTCGGACATCTCCAAACGTCTCGTGAACGTCTCACGACCATCTCCGAACGTCTCACGAACGTCTCCGAACGTCTCAAGAACGTCTCACGAACGTCTCATGAACGTCTCACGAACGTCTCTCGAACGTCTCACGAACGTCTCCGAACGTCTTCGAACGTCTCCGAACGTCTCCGAACATTTCATGAACGTTTCATGAACGTCTCGCTAACGTCTCACGAACGTCTCACGAACGTCTCCGAACGTCTCGCGAATGTCTCCGAACGTCTCCGAACGTCTCTTGAACGTCTCCGAACGTCTCACGAACGTCTCTTGAACGTCTCGCGAGCGTTTCCGAACGTCTCTCGAACGTCTCCGAACGTCTCCGAACGTCTCACGAACGGCTCCGAACGTCTCATGAATGTCTCCGAACGTCTCATGAACGTCTCACGAACGTCTCCGAACGTCTCATGAACGTCTCACGAACGTCTCACGTATGTCTCTCGAACGTTTGAGAGCAATATTTTATACAACTGTGTAATCTCATAACAGATAATGTAATAAAGAAAGGGGTGAGGAGAATTTAAAAAATCACATATTGTCACATTTCGTTTATTTGCATGAATCGTTATGATTCAACCACCAATTAAACATTTTGAATACATTTTGTAACGCGCAATTTTTTTCATGCTTTTTTCATTGTAGAGTATAGCTTACGCCTAATTTACTTAAGGTATCCATATCGCCAAAGTCCACGTCCAACGTTTCAATAACTAGATCATTTTTCATATTTAATATATCAGCTAGCCATTCTCGTTTTTCATGGCCGTCAACATATACGATAGGATACATATCGTCTTCCGTTGGGCCCACAACTGCAGCCGTTATTAAACCTTGAGCCATGCTATATGGAACGTTTCCATAGGCCCACTTTAGACCATGATGATTCCGAATCAGCCATGACACTTCGTATCTCAGATTTTGTGAGAAGTCTCCATGGTATGATACTCGCGAAAATGTAATGAGAGAGCAGACATTCCGCTCTCAGAATCGCTACTTCCTTCACGACAAAATTTCTCCCAACAATGAACCCTTGTAGATCGACAAATGTAAGTACAGACATAACGAAGATGTATTGGCTCGATCAAGTCGGTAGCAAGATCAATTGATAACTGACGTCAATATTTAAGAAACTCGTCTTTAAATTATTTATTCATCGAGCGGGGGTTACTTGCTGATCTATAGAATTTTACGAACCACGTTTGTCAATGGACAATATTCAACAGCGCGTTCGTGCAAGATCAAACAATAGGCAGTAATATTTGGTGGCAAATCTTCCTTACATTCAAACTCTATTCGCACGTCCACGGGAGCATTTTTCACAGACTCGTTCTGGCGCGAGCAATCGATAACCGTGAGAGGGCCGTTATATTGAAACTTTGCGATAGTGAGCAAAGAATTATCACTATTACAGCCGTAATAAGATTACGAAATCGAGAGTACATATTGAACAAAATGGCGAATCTGTTTTTGTCAAAGTCCAAATTCAAATCATCGTAAGGATAGGATTCCGAGTTGAGATAAAGTTTAACATTGGCGAGCTTGCAGTCGTTGAATAGTGTAATGTCCTTTGCAATAGCATTTTTTTTACCAGTCTGCAGCGCAAATGTTACATATCTTGGTTTCTCTAGCTGGGAGGCAGCTTTCACAGTCCATGAGTGTTTCGTTGTGCTTTGAAGCAGCGGATACACGTATAGATGTCAAGAGCGAAAGCTCATATTCAAGTATCGCCCACTTTCCAATGTTCGAAGTAATGACAATTTAGTTATCTCGTTTAATATTACGTGAGGCATACGCCATTGTAACTTGAGCAATTCAACTCCTGCCTCTACTAATGGATGCTGACTGAATACGCAATTATTATCATTGCGCGAACGTATCAGAATTAGCTCATGACGAGCATTGATAACAACGCGCTTGTAATCTTCGCAGAATCCTAGCAATATGTTGAAAGGTACACAAAAGTTGAAGTATATTCCCCCATTATTATGTGTTACATCCCATGCAGCATTTTTCAAAGTATGACTCCTCTCAGGACTTAGAGAGATGTAGTTTTTAATCGTGGTTGTTATTCCAACGTTTCGATTGCGATCGATCTCCACAACATCGAGCTCATAACGAACTTCATCAAACATGAATGCAACGCAATTGTTTCTCAATACTACTATTGCTTGATCATCAGGTTTTTTAAGCACCATGAACTTCCCCTCAACGTAGAGAAAACGTTCAGATGGTAAGGTGTACAAGCCTTGGTGTTGTATAGGAATTCGTATTTCATCGCTGTGTCCAAACGTTGAGTTGGCATACGGATTGTACGTATGAGTCTCAATTTTGATGATACGATCGCCAAAAATTGGCTCCCCACTGATATTCAGAACGTCAGTCATTCTTTTGCCTTAAGTATGTCGTACAATCAATCCCAGAGATTCTAAAAATTCACGATTCGCTGCACTGAGTTTCTTCTTTGCGGGTAATTTAACGCTCAATGCCGCTTGTCTTCTTGCAAGAAGACAAGCTTGTCTTCTTCTTCTTCGTGTGGGATCGTATTATCTCGCGTAGAAATATTGTCTCTGGCGTATTCCGTGTCGTACAGAACGAGCATCACAAGCGTCGCTTTCGTATGTGCAATCTCACCGTAATTTCTTCTCCTCGAAAATCGAGTAGTTTTCCCTTTTGATCCACGATACGTATCGTTAGATCCGTAATGGTCCGCACAACGATCGGAAGATAAATGATTTGCGCAGGCGTTTCCGATATCTTATATCCTGGTGGCATGCTCGGCGAAAATTCATGTATCGTGTGTACACGCTCGCCATTGCAGTACGCACCAGTGGTGATACTACATTCTATGCGGATAATGTTGACATTCATTATGTTTATCGGTACATCAGATTCCTGCCATTTCCAGGGATGCAGTATTCGATTTGATGAAAATCCCAACAGGGATCCTACGTTGTCGGGTTTACTGAAATTTATTCTGTACGCACATTTGATTTCGCTCTTTAGTGTATTATGCTTAGCGCATAGCACGATTGGGTATTCGCCATTTTCATCGAGGTCATCGTTATCAACCTTTCGAGGAACAATTTCATTTTCAGCATCATTACCGCTATCAACCCCTTTGAGTAAAATTGCACGATTCAGATATGCATTTATGGCTCTCAGTTCATACGATCCTTCAGGGATTATAATTTCCTTGTCATCATTGTCAAAGTAAAATTTGTTGTTTGGTGAATTCACATTTTGTATTGTGCGATAAGTTTCGAAATCCGTCAAACCGGGCTCATAACAGCCATCATTGAAATCTATAGCGGGAAAATAATTTGCGGTTAGAAGGCTACTCTTACCGCTCAACGTTAGTGACATGTTTCCCTCGAATACTGAGTTGATTGACACATTGTCACGGCTTAAATACATATTGATCATCGACGTTTTGGAGAAATTGCAAGCACAATTGCCCGCAAATACTCTGATTATAATTCTGATAAGATTCTCGATTGTATTGTATTTTTGTGGTATTTGGTCCAAAATATCGCACCAACTCCTTGGGTGGTCGAAAATTTCCATAACTATCAAAATATATTATATGACTCCCCCTCTTGGTATAGGCTACCCAATGCGTACCGGGGCCATCGGCATCATCCAAATTTACTATACCGCTCTCATCTAGTTGCACGCCACCATAAACTGGTAAATTATTGCGCATGAAGACCCCTCTGAAGAATGGTATGCGCATGCGCCTGGCTAAGCATTCCAATTGTACATTAGTTATTACACTCATGGGCATTTTCACCGTGTTTCGGCGTTTTTTTTTCTTAGTTGAACATACTTGTCCACGCTTGTAGGGAGTGAGATAGAGCCCATAGCCTTCTATAGCTCGATTATGACGTTGTATTTCTTCAAGTTGACGTTGCGCCGCTTTGCTATCATTCACAGCCTTTGCTATCCCAGCTGCCCCACTAGCCAGCGAACCAAGAACTCCCAGCAATGGTAACATTTGCAAAATTCCGCCACGCTTTGCTATCGGCAACGGGTCTTTCACCTAAATGATTGCTTTGAGAATCAAAGCAATCATTTAGGCGAAGATCAAAGCAAAGGCTCTTCTTAACGGGTTTTTTTTCTTTGTCGATGAGTTCTTTGTCTTCATTCCCATGCCGAATTTCGTTTTTGCTTTCATAGCTGCCCAAACAGCGGTCGCTGCTGTTTTTTCGCCAAAAGTCGAATCTCTCGCAGGAATACGTTTTCGTGCCGTTGTCGCAAGTATATTATCCGCAACGTGTCTTTCGCCTAAATGATTGCTTTGAGAATAGGCTATATCATGGTCGCGACAAGCGGTATCCAGTGGATTTATACCACGATCACCCCGTGCCAATCTCTGCTCTAACTGAGTGCCTGGTCCACAAAATTGGTATCCGGGAATATGTAACTCGATCGGAAGTGCATTTATTGCACGATTTAACAAACCGTTGCCTTTTCTCTTTGACATTCGGCACAATTATTTATAAACGGTGCTGGACCGTCAATGTGTATTAGCTGTCCCGGTAAATTCCAATGGCGCGTGCATCGGCGATATTGCTGTACTTCCGAATCAGCCTTTATGTGTTCGGGAAGCCTCTCCCACAAAATGTCAACGAAGTGATGAAAATTTGGTAACAAAACAATTTTTGGAATAAACTGTAATTGATGAGCCGTTAAGCAGAGAATACTGCAGTCGTCCGACAGGTACAAAAACATTATCAATACTGAGCGGATTTGGCTCGGTGCACTCCTATATAGGACGCATTTTGGGCAAATGTGTGTTTGGATTCGAAAGAGAAAACATGCGTTTCGTGCAACAAGCGACGGTGATTCAAGTGACCAATTTCGACCATAGAGTAATGGAGGGTCAACAAGTACGCAAGTATGGAGACATGCTGCCACTTACGATACGCAGCATTTTTGCGGTCCTTCAAATTGTGGGAAAACCAATGTTCTGTTAAGTTTAATAGAAAGTCCAAATGGTGTACGTTTTGAAAACCTATATGTATACTCGAAATCGCTTCAACAGCCAAAATATCAATATTTGGAAAATCTGCTGACATCGATTAACGAAATTGGTTATTTTTAATTCTCAAATAATATGGATGTTATCCCACCGCACGAAGCGCTTCCGAACTCCATTTTTATTTTCGATGACGTAGCATGTGACAAGCAAAATACAGTACGAGAGTACTTTGCGATGGGCAGACACTCGACCGTTGATTGTTTCTACCTTTGCCAAACATATGCCAAGGTTCCCAAGCATCTTATACGCGACAATGTGAATCTGCTGATTTTATTTAAACAAGATCGTACAAACGTCAAACATGTTTACAATGAACATGTAAATACGGACATGTCGTATGAAGATTTTCTGGCGTTATGTCAAAAATGTTGGCAACACAAATATGCCTTCATGGTGATTGACAAAGATAGCTCATTGTCCGGTGGTCGATATAGAAATGGATTTAACGAGTTTGCAATACCGTAATGTAGTCAGTCGGAATTGAGACATCAGCTGTGCAACGACCGACAAATAATTTCGTGTAGGCATGATGACGACAACTGACACTAATGAAAAGATTGCCAGGGAAATTGCAAAAACAAGCGACTCAATACGCAAAAAATATCAAGCTTTGAAGACTGGAAAAATGGAAGAAGATCTTGCATTGGAGAGACACTTCAAGCCAATCACCGAACCCCTCAAGCAGATCGTTGAGCAATCAGCTGCTGTTGAATCTTTTGGGCCGGAGATTGAATCCTTGAGTATGTCGGAATCAAAGGACCTAGAGAAGGATGTGAAACAAGGAACAAAACGCACACGTTCGTTATTTCAAGATTCGCTGGTAACTTCTACCCCAAATCAGTTGAAACGCAAGCGATGAAAGGAATCTCTGGATGATACGTCGATGGCTGCTGTACCCTTGCAACCAGCCACCATTGTTGAAGAAGACGTTTTTGAGACTACGCCCGAATCATTTGTGTCTACAGTTCAACGTCAATTACAAACGGCTGGATGTCAAAATACATTGCGCGAACATTTCGGTCCACTCGGTCAACAATATATTTCATCTATTCTTTCACAAGACAAATATTCCAGCATGGATTACGTGTATGGCGTCAAATTTACCAATGAAGGAATGATGTTAGGCGAAAAGCGTTTCGATGTGGATAATGATGATAATATATTCATCGATGGCATAAAATACTGGGGAATCCCTGGACTCTATGAGCTAATCTTCAAGAGAATTCCTGACGACGCAATATACACCGAGGAAGACAAAAACAAATATAAAAGTATATTGTTAGCAACAAATGCACATCGACGTGGTAGCAATATACTGAATCCTGTATTGGGTAATAAAGGCTTCAAGTATAAATATATAATTGGACCATTAACTTTCGACCGAAAAACTGGAAGAGGTACAGAAATACCGCTCGCCATGACGTTAAATAACAACAAAATCGATTACGTGCATTGGAATGATCCCAATGAGTTGGTCGATCGTTTGCTCTTGTTGGAAGCTTCACGAAACGCGGGTAACAATGCTCACGACAATGATATAATGTCGATTATTGAGGAACTTCGCGAAGCGGGTCTCATTATAAATTAACCTATGCATCGGTGATAATGATCATTCCTTCATCACTATTGATACCGAGATGTCGATCAATAAATTCGGATCATCGCTTGGAGCGCAGGACAATTCATACTATCAGTGGACCCTGCTAAAAATGTCCGATTGAATATTATTAACCATCATAGGAATAATGCATAATTCTCATGATATCCTTTCGGACCTATCTCGCTCTCCCTTGGTGGTGCATAAATATTGGTTCGTTTCGAATATAAACCAATGCTCCGTGTTATAAATGTGAAGTTCGTCATTGCTACTTTCTGAATTTGAATAGATTTCTATGCGATCCGTTGAATTCTATCAGATGCGTACCCTAGCCACGGTTTAGTTGTATATGATTTTTTTGTCATTCAGATACCAATTGAATTCTTTCGTCTTCGTCTCATTGTAGGGCATGATTCTATCGTTTTTGTATCATTACATTTTTATCTTTTTTTTCGTTTCATTTCGTTTTTTCGTTTCAATTCATTTTCCATGCGTCATATGAATACTTTTCTTTCGTTTGTATCTCATTGCACAGCTTGATTTTATAAAATCTACACTATAAGCGATGCGGAAATGATTTCGAATAATACATATACGGCGGTGATTGGTGACTTTTCCATGATAAAAAATACCATCTGTTGTAATGTCATTGCTACTTTATGAATTTGAATAGATTTCTATGCGACTGGTGAATTCTATGAGATGCATACCGTAGCCGCGGTTTAGTTTTATACGATTTCCTTGTCATTCAGGGACCAATTGAATTCTTTGGTCTTCGTCTCATTGTAGGGCATGATTCTATCGTTTTCGTATCATTACATTTTCTTTTCTTTTTTCGAATAACAGAGATACGATTATGTTGCTAACATTTCCTATGCACTATGGATGAATCAAATTGAATCTTATCCTGCACTTAAAACTCGCATCATATTCTATATGAAAAACGAAGTTTTATGAAAAAGATGTGATAGGGACAACAAAAGATGCTATAGAAAATGATGAAATGGAATCGAAAATAGTAAACACTTTTACTGTTAGCAAAATTATTGAGCCTTGTTCAGTACACATCTATTCAAGTAATGAATATCAGCGCAAAACATCAATAAAAGTTATTTTTCCAATTGAAATTTAGTTGACTAGATATAATCAAGAGTGAATATACAAAGTCAGCCCGATATTTTCGGCCATTTTTACTCTTGTACACGATGGCGACGAGATATTTATATATATATATATATATATATATATATATATATATATATATATATATATTGAAACGTTTCGCGATTTCTTGCGAAAGCTTTTATTTCGTTTTCATAAATTCGTTTACGCAGATTTGAGGAAAACGAGTTTGAGCGGCGAATATTTCGCCCTATGATGTTATAGGGGTTCCCGTAGCCTCCTGAAGGGCGATGTACTATTTCTGTGCCAGGAATGATGGGATGGATTAAGGTGTTTGTTGGAGATGCCTCAGTGGTTTTGAGGGTCTCAGAGACGCCTATTATAATCCGTCATCATTGGCATTTGGTATTTCGGATTATCGTGAGTTGATTTCGGGTTGTATAAACAATGAAAATTGTTAGTGTGTTAATTCCGTGAGTTTACTGATATTAATCGGGTATAGCGACGTTTACGAGGATCTGGAAAGGTCGGCGAGAAAAGCTGCCTTGGTAGGAGTAACGAGGATAAGATGAGTCATGCGAGGTGTTGCGCGCACGCGGTTCCACGGGCGCGCTCTCTCTCCTTTTCTCTCACTCTCTCTCGCTCGCACTCGCACAGTCTGCGAGCGTCGTCGTGTACGCGTAACGCCGGTTTCGGGATCGCTTCTGCACAGAGAATGAGATGGCCCTTGAGTTTACTGTGATTCGGTCTATGTGGCGATAATATCGGTTGGCACTGTTGCCAAATGCAACTAAGCGCACGGGTGCCCCGCCGTGTCGCTCACGCGCTAGAGGAGCTAGCGTTGATAATACGCGTGCTCGAGGCCGGGTTTTCCTGCGTACCCCGAGTGCGTATAGTGGGCCGTCCGAGACGGACGGCGGGCTTCCTCGGTGCCAAGCAAGGAGGGCCAAAACCAGTGAAGCTGGTTTAAGAATCTTCCCTTGGTGCAGCGGAGCGCGATCGGCCCTCCACGGACTGCACACTTCGAGTGTTTGTGCGTAGGATGCGTAGTATGGCGATCGATCGTCCTAATGGCAATCGATCGGGTGTTATTTAGAGTTCCCTGACTAGCAATCACCACGACGACTCTATTTCCGAGGTTGGACTTCCAGCGCAGTGCTGGGGCTTCCCACGGAAATAGAGTATCTAACCCGAAGCTGGGTCTATTCTTGGATGGGACCAAGGGTCAGGCCACGAGGTCTCCATCCGGTGATCCGAGATGTCGGATGACGAGTGACTCCACGTAATATGATGAGTAATTTGCGATAGAGTGCCGCTCCGGCTCGTGCACGCCCTTAAATAGCCTCAGGCCCGTCAGGAGAAATTCCATTTTCTCTTGCGAATCTGGAGGACTAGGTAGGGAATCACGCCGCCGAGGAACACTCCGTTGGTGGGGTGACAGCGTTGGTGATTTTGAGGACATTCGCATACTATATCCATTTCGAGGGACAAAGTATATCCGATTGTTCCTCTCTTTGATATTGGGCGCACATTAGGTGTGAAGAGGCGTCGTGATGAATTTGGGGCGCACTCTTGTCTGATGGGAGTAATCGTATCGCGAGACTCGAGAGATGTTAGACAAGGGGCGGGGACTCCTGCGGCTTGTCCTGCTCCTTGCGATGGGCGGAGCTCCTTGCGAGGTGTCGCGGACTCGCCCCGTATGCTTAAGGCAAGCGTCCTGCCCCACCGGCGGCATGGCCGGTTGGTCCGACTATGGGCCATCGCACGCAATTATCTCGGAGTTGGTGTGATACTTGCGTGCCAAATGTGACGGATGCCCACCTGGGCAAGTGAACCGTTACAATATATATATATATATATATATATATATATATATATATATATATATATACACAACAGCAATATAAAAACCTATTGGTTTTTAACGTAGGTTGGATCCTTTTATCTATTTGCGTTAAAAAAATAATTTACCGATCCAAAAGCAGTGTATAAAACTGTGCTTGACTCTTCTCTGTGTACCTTTCATTTTACAGGGCCGAGTAATATCTATAAATACTTAATTCGTGTGGTTTTTAAATATGAAAATTTGCATGCTTCGACTGCAATGCAACGCTTAATATTCAAAATGATTCATTTTCATTGAAATATCATACTGTATACTTTAGTACGTGGTACATACATTCGCAATGAAATACTACAAGTATTTAATAATACAGGCTGAACTACAATGAAACGTTTCACATTAAAAATGATTCATTTTCATTGCAATATCATACTGTATACTTTATTACGTAGTACATAAATTCGCAATGAAATACTACTAGTAATTAATAATACAGACTGAATTGCAATGAAACGTGTCGCATTCAAAATGATTCATTTTCATTGAAATATCATACTGTATACTTTATTACGTGGTACATACATTCGCAATGAAAACTACTAGTATTTAATAATACAGCCTGAACTGCAATGAAACGTATTGCATTCAAAATGATTCATTTCCATTGAAATATCGTACTGTATTCTTTATTACGTAGTACATAAATTCGCCATGAAATACTACTAGTCATTAATAATACAGCCTGAACTGCAATGAGACGTATCGCATTCAAAATGATTCATTTTCATTGACATATCATACTGTATTCTTTATTACCTAGTACATAAATTCGCAATGAAATACTACTAGTCATTAATAATACAGCCTGAACTGCAATGAGACGTATCGCATTCAAAATGATTCATTTCCATTGACATATCATACTGTATTCTTTATTACATAGTACGTACATTCGCAATGAAATACTACTAGTAATTAATAATACAGCCTGAACTGCAATGAGACGTATCGCATTCAAAATGATTCATTTTCATTGACATGTCATACTGTATTCTTTATTACGTAGTACATAAATTCGCAATGAAATACTACTAGTAATTAATAATACAGCCTGAACTTCAATGAGACGTATAGCATTCAGAATGATTCATTTTTGTTAGCAGTTACTGTATTCTTCATTACGTAGTACATACATTTTCAATGAAATACTACGAATAATGAATATAATACAGGCTCAACTGCAATGAAACGTATCGCATTCAAAATGATTCATTTTCATTGGCATATGCATACTATATATACTATTCATAGATATTTGATTCAACTTTATAATAATCCTATGAAGAATGCCAAATTCAACTGCATGAAAGTATTCTTTATACAGTATTTATATAGAACATGATCAAATTTGATTCACAGAAATAAGATCCTGATTGCGCAATATACGAATCAGAAACACGAAAGGAAACTATACATGCTGTTTTATACGACGTAATACATTAGTGCATATACATTTATAACAAACAACGAAAACGAAAGGTACAATCATACATAGCATATACGAATAGATTGACACATATAAACAACATATGTCGTATATCGCAATCCTACGCAATGGGGTGGTATCATTCATTCGCTATTAATTCGGATTGGAGCTCGATATTATAAACTCATCATCATCCGATACGATTCCCATCATAATAATCTGTAGATGTTTATGAAAAACAGGAATCAAACACGAACCAAAACGAAATAATTTTCGTTTTCGTTGTCTATCAGACATTTTTAGCAGGGAATGCTCTTTGTCTAACCTCTAGTGGCTTCGATGCAAGATCACGTAAAATACGAGGCGTAGCCCTACCTGAAGGAGATTACGGTGCTGCTAGTAAACGTTACGTGGAAATGAAAATCAAGCTGTTAACAGAACGCCTGGATGAATTTGAGAAGAAATTCATCGCACTAGAGGATACGCTTCGAATAACTATGAACGATACGTCTAAAACAATTCAGTATGCAACTGACGCTGTAGCTGACACAACGCAGGAAGATTTGTAAAAATCGTTTGGTCAAACACACGATATGCTCGGAGGAGAAAAAACGTCTGAAAAAAGCAGCTCGTGGAGGAATTACATGCACCAGCAAAAAAAAACTTTTTGCGAAGACCTGTCATCGTACGTGGGTATGATGATTTGTGGCAGGCTGACATGGTCGAAATGCGACCGTATTCGCGTTTCAACAAAGGCTACAATTACATCCTCACCGTCATCGATGTGTTGAGCAAGTATGCATGGGCCGTACCCTTGAAAAGTAAAACTGGCAACGAAATGGGTACAACGATCGCGAAAATCATACACGATCATAGCAGATATCCGAAAAATATTCAGACTAACAAAGGAAGAGAATTTTACAATGTAAACGTGCAACGACTCATGGAGAAATACAACATCAATCATTATTTGACGTATTCTATTATGAAGGCCTCGGTCGTCGAACGATTCAATCGCACTCTCAAAAATAATATGTCGAAAATGTTTGCACTTAATGGTAATTACAAGTGGATCGATGCGTTACCGCAGCTCGTTATGAAGTACAATGCTCGAAAGCATCGTACGATTGGCATGAAATCCATCGACGTTACTCCTGCGATCGCGAAGAAACTCTTAACCACCGTATACAGCAATGTAAAAATTGCGGCTCTTGCAAGATTCAAAGTCAATGATTTTGTGCGCGTAAGCAAATTCAAGACAATATTTGAAAAAGGTTTTACACCAAATTGGACCACCGAAATGTTTAAAATCGTCAAGGTGCAACAAACTTATTCTGTAACGTACCTAGTCGAGGACTCAAGTGGAAATCCGATAGCCGGAGGATTCTACGAATACGAACTGCAACGTGTTGCCAATCCAAACATATATCTCGTGGAGAAGATAATACGCAAAAAGGGCAATGATGTTTATGTTAAATGGTTGGGAATGGATAAATCTCAAAACTTGTGGATACACAAAAATAACATATTGAATAGATGTACTGGGGCGGTTCTGAGCCACTTTTGGGGGGGAGGGTCAAGGGGGAGGGTCAATGGGGGGAGGGTCAATGGGGGGGGGTCAAGGGGGTAGGGTTAATGGGGGAGGTGTACAGGGGGGGTGCAGGGGAGCAATGTCCGGGGGGGGGGATTCCCACGGTTCTTCGAACGTGTTCAAACCTGTTTTTCACGATTGGGGGGGGGGGTCGCTGGGCGCGAGTGACGTCACAGAGTGGTCTCTGTGGAGGGCCATGTGGTCCTTGGAGCGACTGGTGGGGACGCCGTCTCAAAATTCGCCGACACTCGAGACAGGTCCTGACAGGTTTCTCGGGAAAAATCTTTAGGCATCAAAGGGACCGCGGATGGACCACTTGAGCGCAGCGGTTAAAAAGTTGAGGCCTTCATTCCGAAATATAACGTCAAGATGTTTGCATGCGAGGCCACCCACGACGAATCTCGCCAACACTTTAGACAGGTTTCGACAAGTCGGGATTTCTTGGGAAAACTATAAACTTTAGGGATCAAGGGCCGTTGGCGCCGATGGACCACTTGAGCTGCAGGACCCATAAAATCTTTCAACCCGATGCATCCCGACTTCCTGTTCTTTGTCTCATGTTCCTCGAGCGATCTATGCGTTATCGGGAAACCCCGTTTTTCCGAGAGAGGGGGCCGATTTTTTTCCCCAAGAGCCTTTTTAAATGATCCGCTCTGCTCAAATCTGGTCGCACTTTGCATGAAGCAGTCAATCTGTTAACATCGTGGAAGTTTCTTTGTACTCATCAACATGGAGCAAATTTTACATGACCAAGCCGTGCTTTTACGCTCGTTCGAAGATTTTGCTGCGTGGGAGCACCGATGCGTCGAGTTCATTGAAGGGCTGGAAACGCAAACCCGGATTAAGCGCCCGCGATTATTAATTCGACATCAACAGTCCCTAATAGCCCAAATAACGCGTCTAGAAGGATTGAGGAATTGTGCGCGGAGTCGTTTCATACACACGGGCGCAGGACATGGTGATCATGAATTAATCTGGCGAGAGATTGAAACATCCTTCGAGAGTCGGATATTGACCGGTTCCATCATCAATCGCAGCCACATCGAGCCGAGACACTTCCTAAATGATGCTCGCGTCCTAGTGCTTCATCATGTGCAAAATATTATCGGCAAGCACAATAGCATCAAAATCAATACAGTGTTTAATGGTGAATTCGCGAGTGGTGACAGGCATGCGAATAAAAGTATCAATACGCGAAACTGTGAACTATTTACCACAAGCGATTTGAACGAATGGTATGAACAGCGTGTTATCGAGCCCACTTTAACATTACTCGATGAATTTCAAGAACGTGATAGTGGCTGGGCTCTGCAGAAAATACTTAACCTCACGATAAATGTAAATAAGTATAATCCGATGCGTGCTGGGTGCTCCATATCATTGCCGCGAGAAATAATGTTGAAGAAGGCTGTGGTTAACGTCAAATCCAAGGATAACGTATGCTTCGCATGGGCAGTTGTCGCTGCTCTATACCCGGCGGAACAACACAATGCTCGTCCATCTTCTTACCCGCATTATTCGACAGTACTGAATCTTCAGGATATCGAATTCCCGGTGACAATACATCAAATAAAGAAATTTGAAGCTCATAACAATGTATCGATCAACGTGTATACCACCACCACCAAAAAGGACATTGTTCCGATACGCGTGAGTCAACACAAGAAGGAAAAGCACATCAATTTGCTGTACATGCAAGATACCGAGGACAGCAATGTGGGACACTTCGTATGGATCAGGAACCTGTCGAGACTCGTGAGGGCACAACTGACCAAAAAGCAGCATAAAAAATACATATGCGATCGGTATGTAGTTACCATAATATATATATATAGGTAATTATATATGCTAGACGAATTAAACATAACAATCTTGTTTTTTTACAGGTGTTTGCACTACTTCGCACGAGGTCGATTGTGGGGCGATAAATGACTGTGCAATTCGACTACCAAACGACACCAATAAGTGGCTCCAGTTCAGCAACTTTAGCCGGAAAGAGCGACATCCTTTCATCGTGTATGCTGATTTGGAGTGTGTGCTGGCAAAAACCGATGGGGAGAACCTAGCGAAAGATATATATCAACATCATGAAGTATTTAGTATCGGATATTACGTGTGTTGTTCATATGACGATTCATTATCTTCGTATCACTCGCGTCGCAGTGCCGATTGTATATCATGGTTTGTCGAAGAACTAAAAAATCTAGCACTGCGGATAAAATAAACTTTCTGTGATAATGTACCAATGGTGCATTTAACACCGAGTGAGTAGGCTAGTTTTCGAGCAGCGACTCAATGTCACATGTGTGAGAAACCATTTGCGCAAGAAGATGTACGCGTTCGAGATCATTGTCATCTGACTGGGCGCTATAGAGGTCCTGCCCATTCCAACTGCAACCTAAATTACAAACAGTCATTTTTCATTCCAGTAGTTTTCCACAATTTATCCGGTTATGATGCGCATTTTATAATCAAGGAAGTAGCCACAGCGTTCGAAGGAACAACCAATGTGCTTCCAATCACAAAGGAGAAATACATCTCCTTCACGAAGCATGTTAAAATTACAGACGATTCAAAACACCGGATCCAATTGCGCTTTATCGACTCATACAAATTCCTCAACACCAGTCTCGACAAATTAGCCTCATTCTTGACCGAAGACAAACTAAAAGTTTTACGCGCACAATTCCCAACTGTCTCGACAGACGATTTCAATTTGTTGACACGAAAAGGGGTCTTCCCTTATGAATATATTGATGACGTGACGAAGCTAGACGACACGTGCCTACCACCACGTGACGCATTTTACAGTTCCCTGACAGATGCTACAGTATCCGAGAGCGAGTACGCACATGCTGAGAACGTTTGGGAGCGATTCTCCATTCGAAAGCTGGGTGACTATAGCGATTTGTATCTGAAGACAGATGTCTTGTTATTAGCCGATATTTTCGAAAACTTTCGAAATAAATGCGTTGAGAGCTATGGCCTAGATCCCGCGTATTACTACACATTGCCCGGATATACCTGGGATGCAATGTTAAAACACTCGAATGTCAAGTTTGAATTACTAACTGACATCGACATGGTTTTATTCGTTGAGCGGGGTATACGCGGTGGTTTCAGTCAATGCTCGGACCGATATGCACGCGCTAATAACAAGTACATGGAGTCGTTTGATCCATCGAAAGCATCATCATACTTGATGTATTTTGATGTCAACAATTTGTATGGATGGGCAATGTGTCAACCCCTGCCATATGCAGATTTTCGATGGGTCAACGACGTGTCCAAGTTTGATCCATTAGCCATCGCGCTAGACTCACCTATAGGCTACATCCTTGAAGTCGACTTGGAATATCCTCAATCTCTACATGATGCGCACAAAGACCTGCCGTTTTGTCCAATACATGAAAAACCGCCGGGTAAGCGGGAAGAAAAGCTGTTAGCAACTGTCTGCGATAAAAAACGCTACATCATACACTACCGGAATTTACAACAGTGCTTACGCCACGGGCTTCGCCTCACAAAAATCCACAGTCCTACAGTTTACACAATCCCCATGGTTGCGTTCGTATATTGAGTACAATACCCAGTTTCGAACGCTTGCCAAAAACGATTTCGAAAAGAATTTGTTCAAATTAATGAATAATGCGATCTTTGGAAAAACGATGGAGAATGTGCGCAATCATGTAGATGTAAAGCTTTTAACAAAATAGGAGGGCAGATATGGCGCAGAGGCAATGATTGCAAAGCCAAACTTCCACAGCCGAAGCGTTTTTTCGGAAAATCTCGTTGCCGTGGAATTGCGCAATCTCGAAGTGAAGTTCAACAAGCCGATATATGTGGGTATGTGCATACTCGACATATCCAAAACGTGCTTGTATGGATTTCATCACGAGTATATGGTACCTCTGTATCGAGATAAATGTAAAGTCATGTATACCGATACGGATAGTCTCATATATGATATTGAAAGCGAAGATGTATATGCCGACATGAAGCGCAACATTTCAAAATTTGATACGAGCGATTATTCAGCGGACAATAGGTATGGTATACCACTCGTCAACAAGAAGGTACCCAGTCTCATGAAAGACGAATGCAATAGTGCAATTATGACTGAGTTCATTGGACTTCGATCGAAAATGTACGCGACACGTGTCGAGGGTAAGAAGGACACGAAAAAAGTTAAAGGTGTCAAGAGTAGCGTTGTGGCTAGGACAATCACGTTTGACGATTATGCTCGATGCTTGAGGAAAGAAGTTGAAATGGAGCGGAGTTAAACGTGCATTCGATCAAAGTTGCATATGGTCTACACCATTCGTGAGACGAAAATCGCTCTAAGTCCTCATGATGATAAGCGGTATATTATACCTGGGACCTCTGATACCCTACCATGGGGGCATTACAGAATACCGTCATAAAAAGTTTTGTAATTTTTTTTCCCACAACCTTCATGTAAAATTGTGTATATTTTTGTGAATATTGACCTATAAAACCCATGAAAATTATGTATATATTTTGTTCACTCGATGTTAAAATTATGTTTGTTGTATATATTGTGCAAGAATGGATTTATTATTTTCCGTAAATAAAGCAGCGGACTTTTTATAATCACATGTGTTTGTTCACTCTATCCATCTCCTCACGTTCCATGAAAAAAGAGCGACGGCGAGAAGGGGCAAGCCTGCTGTGGAGTCGGCCGGAGGGATGCGGGGACAACCAGCAGGTCAAGAGTCATAAAACATACATATTTTTCCACTTTCTTTATTGTCGGCTACAAATCGGATTTACTTATCCAACTATTGTGGCTATTGTCGAAACCTAACCACTTTACAAACATTCGATTACCGATTCTTCAATACCGCTTCAATGAGATAGATATCGGGGTGCTGGACGCTGAGAAGCTCTTGTTCGTAGAAACCACCGGCGATCGGTTCGTCTTTATGGTCCTTCAAGTGGTATGTGACGGGATGAGTTTTTTTCACACGATAGATTGTAAATACTTCCGTTGTCCAATTTGGGGTGTAACCCTTTTCGAAAACAGTCTTAAATTTGCTGATTCTCACTTTATCACCAACGGCGAATTTCGGCGATCTTTTCATTGGAGTATATTTGAAAACTTGCTGCAATTACTTCTCATTTTCCGCGTTGACATTTCTCGGCTTCATCTTAATGGTGCGGTGTACAGAATCGTTGTACTCGGCTACTAGATTATCAACAATATCGATCCACTTATAATTACCGCGAAGACTAAATTGCATCCACATCTTGTTCTTCAATGTACGATTGAAACGCTCGCAAATGGGTGCCTTCAAGTTGCTATATGTTGAATACATGTGAATATTGTACTTCTTCATGATGGCCTTGAAGTCACAATTATAGAATTCTTTTCCCCGATCAACGTGTAAGTTCTGTGGTATGCGTCCCTTAACGAGGATCGATTTCATTGCTGCTGCTACATCTTTACCACTCTTACTCAGCATTGGCACGGCCCAGGCGAATTTTGAGAAGTTATCGATGATGGTGAGGAGAAATTTGTGTTTGGAGTTGTGACGCGCGTATGATGACATATCGACGAGATCAGCTTGCCAGGTCTCGTCCAAGCCACGGATGTCCACATGTCGACGCGGATAGTTTCGTCGAGCAGGCTTATGTAGCTCCAGCACGAGAGCGCCCCTTTTTTCGTTCATTTTCCAGTCCACTCAGTCGTGCGTCCAATTCAACAATGACGTTTGAATTACGAATCACCAAATCTTGTAGAGTTTTGACATCAGTCTCGAATGTCCTCACAATGTCCCGTATCGTAGCTTCAAGTCCATGAACCAACAACTGACTACTCTCATTCATTTCTTTGCGTATGTTCTTAATGATAGTTCGAGATTTCTTTTGTAACGCACTTAGAGTGATGGCGTCATCTTCTGCTTCCGGATTTGCAATGTTACACAATCGTTTCTGCCCCAAGTCATAATGACCATCTGCGGTAATTCTAAAGCCAATCCCTGGTCGACCTGGAGTACCTTGCTTACTGTGGAGCACACTCCTACTTGAATGACGTCCAAACACATCAACACTCATGATGAGAATGCGTAAATTCTCCGATGTCGAGTTAATAAATGATTTCAACTTCGCGCAATTCCTCGATAATCGATATAATTTCATTCGCATGTGATGAATTTCCTGCTGCTTGGGATGCCAGAAGCAAGCAAAGGCGATCCACTAGCTCGTTTGGATTGTCCCAATAAATATAGTCCAATTGGGTGTTTTTTCTAGCTAGCTTATACTTTGGCATACCCTGTCCCACATGATGATCGACTATATTTGCGATATATGTGTTAAATTTGTGGATGGTGTTGCGTCGTATAGCCTCACTAAGCTTATAAAATTTTTTGTGAGCATTCGTCGAGATTACAATCTTTTCGTACTTTTTCAAATCATCCGGTGTGAGAGTTTCGACATTAGGCACTTTTTTAAACAGCAGCTCCGTTAATCCAACAGTTTTCGCATAACTAACATCTCTTACACGAATATGTTCAGAGTCGAAAATTATCGGAGAATTGCCAATCATTAATTTGTTGTTAGCGAGATTGCGTACACCATATAATACATCCAAGCTTGCCTTTCTATTTGTTTGTAATAGCAGGCGATATTCGCTGATCAGCTCATCGACATTTTGCGAATCATCATCATCCTCATATATCAATTTAAACGAATCTTGTGTTTCACTCTTCAAGGAATCATGTGCCTCATTTTGATGTTTCACACTATTTAACGCATCTCCTTCTGCGACATTATCACCCACTTTTTCATCCTTAATTTCCTCCTTCACCACCTCACCGTTTTTATACGACATCAATTTTTCCAATGGCCCCACTATAGGCTTAAAGACATCCTGCATTCTCTGTTGATCGTTATCTTTCCCAATTTTCATCATTCGATGCTTTCGTCCGATTGCATCGTTCGCCGTGGCAATTTCACGCAACACATCCTTTTCACGCAACAATTGTTCGCTCTTCATGTTGTCACTACCACGGCATGCGCAATACTGTCTCTTCAACCACCTGCGATGAGTCATTTATCAATAGTGAGAAAATAATCAAAACCTTGTCTATATCGACCTTCGTTAATATCGCTATCCTTGTCAATCGTGATAAACGCATACTTGTCGGAATTCCAGCATTTCACGCACATGTTTTTAAAGCACGTGTAAGTCATGTCCGTATTAACATGATCATTGTAGACGTGTTTGAGATTCATATCATCCTGCTTGAAAAGCACCACGAAATTTGCATTATCCCTCACGAGATGTTTGGGGATACGAGTGTATGTTTGACAAAGATAAAAGCTGTCAACAATCTCATGGCGTCCCATGGAAAAGAAGGCCCGAACATTATCCTGCTTTTCGCATGCTATATCATCAAAGATGAATATAGAGTTGGATCGTGCATCACTTGGTGCTATCACTTGTTCATGTGCCTCGAATGGATGATATTCAACTCCACTCACAGGTTCGAGTAGGTGTTCGAGCAACTTATACTTTGGCTGCTTGAGCGATTTGGAATACAAGTAAATGTTCTCAAATCTCAAACCATTCGGATGGATGATGTGAGTGAGCAAAGCGTTGATTTTCCCACAATTCGATGGACCGCAAAACAGTGCACGTATGATATCCGGCAATAAATTCCCATGACGTTTCTTTTTCCCCCCACGGTCTTCGATAAACTCGTCGAAATTTATGACGGGAAGTCCGCCTCCGATAGTTTGCTTCCTGAACGTCATCGCACACGACTAACGACGGAATCATATAAATAGGCTTCTTATAGGGATTATCCGTCAGTCGCGTATTGTCTTTAGACATGATTGTGCATGGGAAGAGTGGTAAAGGGTTGGTCAACTGCCTAATCAATAAACTCCCCGTTGAACTACATTTGCCTGGCTATCAGTATTGTGGACCAGGCACAAAGTTGGCCAAGCGCCTTGCTCGTGGTGATCCGGGCATTAATCCATTGGATACGGCTTGCAAACAACACGATATTGCATATTCGAAAAATCCGGACAATCTTGAGGCGAGACATTTGGCGGATAAAGTGTTGGCCGAAGAGGCTAGGCAACGTGTTAGCGCGAGAGACGCTAGTATCGGTGAAAAAGCCAGTGCTTGGGGTGTGGCAAATATCATGAAGACAAAGATAAAATTTGGCTTGGGAATGAAGGGTCGCAAGGGTGGCGTTTGCTTGAAAAAGATAATTCACGCTGCAAAGAAGACAATGATTCAAAGTAATGATCCACATAAGATTATCAAATCAGCTCTAGAGGGTGCTCGTGCGGCGGTAAAGTTGCAAGGTGGTTAAGTGCGCACACCTCGGGTTCTACCTGTACCCCATAAAATTGGTGGTTTATTGCCCTTCCTCGTGCCCATTTTTGCGGGTCGTAGCGCTGAGGGTGCTTTGTCGGGTGGTGCGGCTAGTATATTTAAAGCTGTAAATGCTGCTCAAGCAGCTAAGCGTGAATTGGATGAAAGTAAGCGTCATAATCGGACAATTGAAGCAATTGCATTAGGTCGGGGTCTACATCTGAAACCGTATAAGCAGGGATTGGGCCTCCATATCAAGCCAAAAAACTAGAAGTAACGCTACCACACCGACCCCTCACCGACCGCGACCTACTCAACTATGCAAAAATCCTAAAGATCCCACATTTTCGTGGAGTTCACATGCGCGATACATTGCCAGCGAGTGGACCCCTCAAATGTGAAGCAGCAATTGTAAATTTGGATGAAAATATCGGTCCTGGCACGCATTGGGTCGCTTACAAAAAGACCGGATCGAAAGTCGTGTACTTTGATAGTTTCGGTAATCTTCCACCACTATCCGAGGTCATGAGATATTTCCGTGTCGGTAGCGTTCATTATAATTATACTAGATATCAGGAATATGATACGATTGAATGTGGACATTTGTGTCTCAAGTTTCTTTGTCGGCAGCTGCAGCACAAAGACAAATATACACTATATATAGGGGGGAAATTACGAGGGGGAATTCAGTTGTCAATTTACCAGCATCATGGATGAAAGTTTAACATTGACCATATCTGGCTCATCGTCTATCCTCGAGGCGCAATACTTTACCCCCATAGAACTCTCGCCACACAAAAATAATACTCTCGGCCTCGTGGAATTGTTAACCTTCAATTCTATTCCCAATATCGACGTTGACCACAATAAACTTTACGTGGGAGATGAGGCGTTGACGATACCTACGGGCAGTTATGAAATAGAGGATATTGAGACGTTTGTACAAGCAGAGCTCGCGCGTAAAAACATCAGCATCAGCATTAAACCCAACAATAACACGCTACGCAGTGAGATCGGGTGTGATCATGATGTACATTTTGAGCCAAAAGATTCTATTGGGCATCTACTAGGCTTCACCGCACGCAAATTGGAAGCCAATAAAAGACACGAATCCGATCGTCCAGTAGCCATTCTCAAAGTGAACGCCCTACGCGTTGAGTGCAACATTACCGCTGGCGCCTATATCAACGGACAAAAAGTACACACAATTCATGAATTTTTTCCGGGCTATAAGATCATTGAAGTTCCCTCCCACGTAATTTATCTGCCAATCACGAGCCGAACAATTGACACGGTACAGCTTCGCATAGTGGATCAAGACGGTGATTTAGTAAATTTCCGCGGTGAAGTAATCACCATACGCCTGCATATAAAGTCGTGATGGGCATTGTTTTCAACAGATCTTCCAATAACAATAAACGGTCATGGATAAAAACAATCAGTCGTCAACCAGCGCCCAAAGTGCTAACACCTCAAAACGTGCTACTCTTGAAGAATTTGGGTCTCAAAGTGTATGGCGAAAGCGTGTAAAAAATTATTTAGTCTGTGCTCTGTGCGTCTGTTGTGTGAAATGGAAGAAGAAATTGTAAACATTCAGGCGCCCGTGGTCTTTGATGAATCCATCGTCCATTGTGAGATTCACGCTCATCAGCCATATGCATCTTCAACCTTCAATAACAGCGATGAAGTCCGTATTGCCATTCAACATCAAGATCTCTCCATCCTGCCGAGCAAGAGTTCCCTACACATATGTGGGAAATTATCAAAGCGTGACGGGGCGCCAACCACTGCTACAAGTCTCGTCAACAATGCCATTTCTCATTTGTTTGAGGAAGTGCGATATGAGTTGAATGCCATAGAAATCGATCGTAATAAGAATGTCGGTATTACGAGTGTAATGAAGGGATATTCATCTCTCTCACCGGCCAAAAGTTCTTTGCTCGAGAACACTGGATGGCTCGATGTCGAAGAGACCAAGCAGATTGTAGATGTATCGGGAAACTTTGATGTCTGTATACCGCTCAGCATGCTCATCGGATTTGCCGAAGATTATCGGAAAATTGTTGTAAATGCCAAGCACGAGTTGATTCTGACGAGATCGAAGACCGACGACAATGTCATTGTACAAACAGCGCCCGAAGACTATAAGCTCGCATTGCATAAAATAGAATGGCTCGTCCCGTATGTGACAGTCTCGGATCAGCGAAAAATTCAACTGTTAAAGTTTCTCGCCAAAGACGCACCAATCTCCATGAGTTTCCGAACATGGGAACTGTATGAATATCCGTTGCTGCCTGCCATCTCCAAGCACGTGTGGTCTGTGAAAACCTCGAATCAGCTAGAGAAGCCACGATATGTCATACTCGCGCTGCAGACGGGGCGAAAAAAATAAGAAAGCACAAAATGCGAGCCACTTTGATCATTGCTACCTGAGCGACGTCAAGCTATACCTCAACTCGCAATGTTATCCATATGGAAATTTGAATTTGAACATTGATCAAAATCAATATGCTCTTCTCTATGAGATGTATGCGAATTTTCAACCGACCTGTCACAACAAAGAGGCTGAACCATGGCTGAGCAGGGTGGAATTTTTAGAAAAAGCCCCCCTCATTGTCATTGACTACTCAAAACAAAACGATTCGCTCAAGTCCGGCCCTGTTGATGTGCGCCTTGAGTTTGAATTGAAAAACAATATTCCACCGCAAGCTTCAGCGTACTGCATGATCCTCCATGATCGTATTGTCGAGTACAATCCAATCAGTGGTGGAGTTAAAAAATTGGTATAAAATCATGCCGATAATTCGCGTCCACTTCAGTCATCATGGAGCTTATCGTCGATGTGCAGGGCTTCAAGAGACCCGTCAACGAATTTGTCCTAAAGGAGATGTCCATCGTCAAACTCCATGAGGATAACGCTGAACCGCTGACATTCTTCTTCGATGTACCATTCGCCTGGGATGCTTTACCTGCCAATTACAAAATGACAAACAAGTGGCTGGAACGCAATTATCATGGAATACGATGGGAACACAGCGGCATACCATATGAGGCAGCTAGAACGACAATTCGAGGAATCTTGGAAGGAGCTCCGACGATCTATGCCAAGGGATTCGAGAAATGCGCATGGCTATCAAGATTCACGGATTCAGCAATAAAAGTCATCGATCTGGAGACTCTGGACTGTCCATCGCTGCAGAAGTTGCCGAAAATCGCAAACGTTAAATGTCCCCATCATTCCTTCAATACAAAATACAATTGCGCCAAAGCGAATGTAGAGTCGTTGAAAAGCTGGCTCTCTGGGTACGAAGCGTGAGCGAGGGATTTTAAATGAATAAAAAACATTTCGATGAAAATGTCATTTGTATTCTTTATTCTACGACGAAAACACCCATCATTGACAATTCGACCAAACATATACATTTTTACATAGTCAGCACTTTGAAAAAAAACCATGCGAACAGCCGCTCAACGATGGTGCTCAATTCTGTCTCCACGCTTGGAGACGATGCAGCTCGACACTGTTGTAGTTTCCATCACTGCGTTAACCAGTTGCAGCATACTCTCGATGATGCAGACAGTCGTTCGGCGATGGTGTTCCAACGAATTTTTTCCCCGTTCACCATGTTCACAAGCGACGGAACTCGACACTGTTGTATTTTCCACCAATATACTGCATGCAGAGCTGACCATCGCGTGCCACTTGCAGCATACTCTCGAACATTGTCGGATCTTGGTCGAAGGCCTTTACAAGTCGCGCCGGTAAGAAGACGGAGAACTCATCCGCGATGTCTACGATGTAGCGTTTCCCAAATTTAGTTTGTACGACCCTTATGTCGGAGATTAGTCGTTCCGACTTAACGGGGAGTTCTGACAGCTTCTTCGTTGGGAGGAATTCCGCCATCCAGCCGACTTTGTTGATACTCTAGAGATCCATTTTCCCCGCATTTTCAAAGTTCTTTTAGATGTTGATGGTGCAGTGGAATCGTGCTGTCTGAGCCTGGTCCACGAAATTATAAGCTCCCTCGTAAGCCTCCCACTCAAATCCCCCCCTCTTTTCCAATCGTGAAAAACAGGTTTGAACACGTTCGAAGAACTGTGGGAATCCCCCCCCCGACGTTTTTTCACGCTCCCGAAAAACAGGTTCAAACACGTTCGAAGAATTCCATACGTGAAGAATTTTCACAGCATTTTGTACACTCTCAACGTTGAGGTGGAGGGCCATCGATGTGATCTTTCATCTGTGGTGGATTATAATGCTCCAAGCATGGAAGATATGATATCACTTCACTGTCATTCCGATGATGTTCTGGCAAACGATCCCACAATAAGCCAACATATTTGCCCCAATATTTTAGGAGCAAGACCTTTGGAACCTGTTCGAGCTCGTTTTCGGTCAAGTCCAGGGGGTGCTTCGCCGGATGCACTGCGTACATACTCGCACATGCGAACATCTTGACGTTATATTTCTGAATGAAGACCTCGACAAGAGCTGCACTCAAGTGGTCCATCCGCGGTCCCTTTGATCTCTAAAGATTATAGTTTTCCCGAGAAACCTGTCAGAACCTGTCTCGAGTGTCGGCGAGCTTTGAGACGGCGTCCCCACCAGTCGCTCCAAGGACCACATGGCCCTCCACAGAGGCCACTCTGTGACGTCACTCGCACCCAGAAACCTGTCAGGACCTGTCTCGAGTGTCGGCGAGCTTTGAGACGGCGTCCCCTAAAGATTGTAGTTTTCCCGAGAAACCTGTCAGGACCTGTCTGTCGGCGAGCTTTGAGACGGGGCGGATGCAATAGACATTGTCTTTCGGCATGGAACCAGCTGTATGTCATAAATAATGGGCTTTGAAAGGCGCCGCCCTTCATGTGGCGCCTAGCGTTTCCATATGACCGAAAATTTTCCGACCCATATATGGTTGTCACACACACATGCACGTACGCTTTTCCAAGAAACCTGTCAGGACCTGTCTGTCGGCGAGCTTTGAGACGGCGTCCCCGCCAGTCGCTCCAAGGACCACATGGCCCTCCATAGAGGCCTCTGTGACGTCGCACGCGCCCGGCGACCTCCCCCCCCCCCCCAATCGTGAAAAACAGGTTTGAACACGTTCGAAGAACCGTGGGAATCCCCCCCCCCGGACATTGCTCCCCTGCACCCCCCCCCCCCCCGTACACCTCCACTGAACCCCCCCTGACCCTCCCCCATTAACCCTACCCCCTTGACCCTCCCCCATTGACCCTCCCCCCATTGACCCTCCCCCCATTGACCCTCCCCCTTGACCCTCCCCCCTTGACCCTCCCCCCAAAAGTGGCTCAGAACCGCCCCAGTACATCTACTATATTGTAATAACTTTTAGAAAGTATATGAAAAATTTAATAAAGTTTATTTACAATAGGCATACCATTTTATTTATGTATACATTCACCATTCCTTATGAAAATAAATTATTATATCCTGTAAACATTAACATACTCGCATTATATATAACATGAATATTTTCCAATATATATCAAATTTACATTACTACATTCATTATATCTATCCATTTTTATTTTATAACAATACATACAATGTAGCCTAACAAACACATTTACAAGGCTATTTTATAATAACCCCAGGGTAGAGTGTCCGTACTTTTCGGCACGATATAACGCTTGTCATCGTGTAGACTTAGAGCAATTTTTGACTCTGAAATAGTGTAAACTTTGTGCAGCTTCGATCTTATGCAAGACTGCTGACGAGTCATCTCAATTTCTTCCCGTAAACAGCGAGTGTAGTCATTGAAATTTATTGTTCGCGCGACGACATTACTTTTCACACCTTTCACCTTTTTCGTGTCTTTTCTACCATCGACTCGCAAAGCGTACATTTTTGCTCTCAATCCCACAAATTCCGTCATTACCATACCATTATTTTCATCTTTCATGAGATCGGGCACTTTCTTGTTGACTAATGGTAAACCGTACACGTTTTCCATCGGGTAATCGCTTGTATGAAATTTGTCAATGTTACGCTTCATATCGTCGTAAACGTCGTCAGACTTGATGTGGTATATGAGACTATCGGTGTCGGTATACATGACCTTGCAGTTTTGCTGATACGGCGGAATCATGAATTTGTGGTGAAACTCATATATACATGTTTTCGAAATTTCGAGTATACACATACCCACATAAATCGGTTTGTTAAATTTTACCTCCAGATTTCGCAATTCGACAGCAATAAGATTTTCCGAAAAGATACTTCGACTGTGAAAATTTGGTTTAGCGATCATTGCCTCTGCCCCATACCGCCCCTCTCACTTTGTTACAAGTTTCACGTCTACACCGTTTCGCACGTTTTCCATCGTTTTGCCAGATACTGCATTGTTCATTAATTTATACAAATTTTTCTCGAAATCATTTGTAGCACGTGTGCGAAACTGTGTGTTCAATTCGATGTATGAACGCAACCAGGGGGATTGAGTGAATTTCAAAATTCTGTGTATTTTCGCTACTTTAAGTCCATGACGCATACACTGCTGCAAATTCCGATAGTGTATCACGTAACGCTTCTTATCGCATACGGTTGCAAGCAATTTATCTTGGCGCTTGCCAGGTGGTTTGTCGCGTGTCGGACAAAACGGAAGGTTACTGTGCGAATCATGCAAACGTTGCGGATGTTCGAGATCGACTTCGAGACCGTAGCCTACAGACGAATCTAGCGCTATGGATAATACGTCAAAATTCGATATGTCGTCGATCCATTGAAAATCAGCATAAGGCAAAGGTTGACACATTGCCCATCCATACAAGTTGTTCACATCGAAGTACATCAGGTATGATGATGATTTCAATGGATCGTACGATTGCATGTACTTGTTATTAGCTTGTGCATATCTGTTTGAACATTGGCTTAAACCTCCGTGTATAACTCGCTCAATGAATAAAATCATGTCGATGTCGGTCAATAATTCAAACGTAATGTGCGTATATTTCAACATGGCGTTCCAAGTATATCCGGGAAGAGTGTAATAATACGCCGGATCAAGCCCGTAACTTTCAATACACGTATCACGGAAATTTTCGAAAATATCTGCTAATAACAAGACATCTGTCTTCAAATACAAATTGCTATATTCACCAAGCGTTTGAATGGAAAACCGCTCCCAGACATTCTCAGCGTGAACGTACTCGCTCGCGCTGATCGTTTCCCCGGTCAAGGAACTGTAAAATGAGTCGCGCGGCGGCAAACATGTGTCTTCCAATCTGCTGACATGGTCAATGTATTCGTACGGGAAGACACCTTTTCGTGTTAATAATGTAAAATCATGCATCGGTAGGCCATGAAATTGTGAGTGTAAAATGTTCAGTTTGTCCGTTGTTAAAAATGATGCCAATTTCTCAAGACTTGTGGTTAGAAATTTATATGGATCGATGAAGCGTAATTTAATTTGGTTTTTTGTTTCTTCGGTAGTAGTTTGAACAGTTTTCGTAAACGAAATATGTTTTTCTTTTGTTATTGGAAGCACGTAAGTTTTTCCTTCGAAGGCGGTTGCTACTTCTTTGATTATAAAATGCGCATCATAGCCAGAGAAATTGTGAAAAACTACCGGGATGAAAAATGATTGTTTGAAATTTAGATTGCAATTCGAATGGGCGGGGCCTCTGTAACGCCCAGTTAAATGGCAATGATCGCGAACTCGTGTATCGGTTTGTGCAAAATCTTCTTCACATATGTGGCACTTAATCGCGCTTTGAAATTTAAGCTCCTCGTCGGATGTTAACTGTACCATGGGGATATTTGAAGATAAAATATCTTTTACATGTAAAGCTGCACTTTTTAGTTCTTCGACGAACCATGCAACGCAATCGCTACTACGGTGCGATTCATATCTGCATAACGATTGATCGTATGAACAATGTACGTAGTATGCGATACTAGAAACCTCATGGTGTTGGTACATGTTTTGTTCATTCGTTTTCGCAAGAATGCACTCAAGATCGGCGTATATTACGAATGGAAGTCGCTCCTTATGATTGAAGTTTTTAAAAGTGAGCCACTTGTTCGCATTGTTCGGTAGACGGACGGCACAGTTGTTGATCTGGCCACAGTCCACAGTGTGCCCTTGCAATTTTTGCTCTGAATGAAAGTAGTGTAGACATCTGCGAAAATCAACAAAAAATCAGTTTCGAACTAATTATTTTGATACATTAAATCATATCAAATCTACGTACCTATCACAGATATATTTCTGTCCATAGTGTTTAGTCAACTGTGAGCTGACGAGCCTTGATAAACTCTTGATCCACGCGAAATGTCCAACGATGTTTTGCTGCGGATCTTCCACGTAGAGCAAATTGACATGCTTTTCTCTCTTTTGCTCACTCACGCGAATTGGAAGAGTACTATCATTCTCAATGGTGTATACATTGATTGAAATGTCATTACGAATTTCAAATTTTTTAATTTGGTTCAGAGTCATTGGAAACTCAGTGTCTTGAATATTTAGCACTGTCGAGTAGTGCGGGTATGAAGATTCACACGCACTGTGCCGTTGGGCTGGATAAAGAGCGGCGACTACGGACCATGCGAAACATGCTTGATCCCTCGATTTCACATTAACAACTGCTCTTTTCAGCATTATCGACCGCGATAACAGTATGTGGCATCCGGCACGCATTGGGTTATATTTATTAATATTCATAGTCAAGTTATATATTCGTGACAATGCCCACCCGCTGTCGCGTTCCTGAAACTCTTCGAGCGATGTCGAAATGGGCTCAATAACTCTTTGATCGTACCACTCGCGTAAATCAGACGTATAGAAAAGTTCATAGTTTTTAGTATTAATGCTTTTATTTGCACGCTTATCACCCGCCACAAATTCGCCGTTAAAAACGGTATTAATTTTCACACTACCATGATTGCTGATAATGGTTTGAACGCGTGAAAGCACATCACTAGCGTCTTTGAGAAATTGTTGAGGTTCGATGTGGTTGTGATTTATGACTACACCAGTCAAGATACGGCCCTCGAACGCCGTATCAATTTCTCGCCATATGAATCTATGATTGTCATGTCCAGCACCCGTGTGTATGAAACGCTGACGCACCGAATTCTTGAAGCCTTCAAGTCGCGCAATTTGGGCTCCCAACGATTGACGATTACCGATCGATAATCGCGGTCATTTAATTCGACTTTGTTCTTCTGACGACTCGATATACTCGTCACATCGTTGTTCCCACACAATGTACTCTTCTACCGAACTAATTTGAGCCCCTTGCTCGCAAAGATTTTTTTCAATATTATCCGTCATGTCACTGCGCGAGGCACTCCGGGATCTCGGAAATTCAAACATTGACTGAAAGTGTGCACCTCTCAATCATGATTTATATTCCATTTCTATAACAACTGCATCGTTGGTGCCGTGTGCATTTTTTCGCTATATATTTTTCTGCAGACATTACGATTTTGCTGACATGAACTTCTTCGACGGGATTCACGAAGCGCTCGCAGAACCAATCGCATAATTTTATTCTTTCGTGAATATCTCAGGCATTTTGACCTTGAGATGACACGTAATGTTGAATCGATATTTTAACGGTGCTTTTTTCCTATGTATGCTGAAAGTGTGTACCTCTCTATCACGATTTATATTCCATTTCTATAACAGCTGCATCCTTGGTGCCGTGTGCATTTGGTCATTATATATTTATCTACAGATTTTTAGATTTTTGCTGACATCAACTTTTTCGACGAGATCCGCGAAGCGCTTGCAATATCATTCGCACAATTTTATTCTTTTGCGAATGTCTCAGGCATTTTGGCCTTGAAATGCAATAGATGTTCGAAGACGTGCGCGGCGGTTTGTTTGGGATTTTACCCAAACAAACCCAATCGCTTTAATCGTTGAATGTCTAAAGTGTATATATCTTTATGCATGCAGATTCGTCGCTCTATCTCACATGCATGCGATGCGGTCGCTTCATCTCTCATTCTCGCTCGCTCTCATGCATACGTGTAATCCGATCGCTTCTCTCAGCGACACGGCTCAACCAACTTGGCTCTTTGGCGAGAGTCGCTAAATAATAAAATCCATGAAGTAAACAATATAAGACAAAATAAATCAACAATAAATTTTAAATATATAAAGATAATAATATATAAAATAATCGATGATCGAAAATGATGATCGAAAAAAAATATATAAAAATAATCGATGATCAATTAATCGATAATCGATATATATCCCCTCCTCAGCTCCAACGATTTCCCCCTCCCCGCGTGACGTCATACCCCTCCCCGCGTGAACCCCCCGCCCCTTAGAGGACCTGGGTTAGAACTCTCATAGCTATACTGTCTTCAACGTGTCTTACAGCTTCGTGACGAGCTTTCTGCAACTGGTCTTTGCGATGTTTCAAACTAATGGCGGGCCTGGTAAGCTCATTGGGTCGGCGCCACCCTTATCCGTAGATTATTTCATTACACGTGTTGTTATCAAGTCTTAATATCACTACCTCGAGACAAAGCATATGCCGAAATTGCCTGCAAATCTGTAGGAAATTTATAACTCGTTCCTCATATTGTACGGAAAGAAAAATATAGAATTGTGCATGACGAATAATTCTTCTACAAGCGGCATACTACAATCAGGCTATTCGCGGAACCATTCAGGCGATACAAGCTTTCATTCCAAATTTTGTCCATATTTTGAAGTTCCATTTTTTATAATTTGATTTAAAACTGTATAAAAGAAACCGTTTGTTAAATGGATTTCGAATTTCTCACAATAATTATGATAATAATGTGATACTTTATGATTACCCATTCTTTCCGTACTATTATCTAAAAGTTATTTGAACGATTCATTTATTGCACTGTATAAACATAGCACCTAACGAATTCTAAATAAATTCCACATGATATTTAGGGTTCACTGATATCTGAGCGTTACCGGATCGCCCGACTGACTACGGTAACATATCGAATTCCGGTTTTCATCTGTTTGCCGCCAACAAAATGTCGTTCCTTGTCAGCGAAGATCAGACGTAGGAGGAGCAGTAAGATTCCAAGCAGTTCAAGCAATGCAATACACAGGTTCTTTCGGTATTGGAATCCGACACAGCATTAACTTCTAGGACGACGACAATAACAGTAGAAAGTCAACCAAAAAAACCTAATCGTTTCAACCAAATTGAGCCACACAATCGAGGGAAAATTTTGTTAAAGAAGTTCTGGTACTCGAAAATGTTATAGAAATCTTCATAAATGATCACTTGGAAAATATCGAACAAATGTATTTTCAATAATAATTTAAAAATTGTTTTAAACAATATTATAAGCTAATACTTGAAGAATCATTGAATAAAATGTTTGACTATTATGATCTCGTTCATGAAATTTTTTTAAACCCAACCCACTGCTAAAAACGGCGTAAATAAAAATCTGTGTCGCAAAGTATGTGAAGCTCTTTGGTAAAGTATTCAAATTTTACCGAATACCTGCGTGTGTATATATAGGGGATAATGTATATAGACGAAATGGCTGTTTTTGTACCGTTCGTACTCATTCAGATATTATTTTTTGCGTTTTTTTTATTGCTTTGAAAATTCATTTAGTATTTAAAGAATATATATTGCCACGGTTTGAAGCCCAACCGAAACTCTCAAAGAACTCTAGGAAGTCACCAAAGTGATGCCCTCCAAAAGTACCGAGAGAATGCGCGTCCTTTGCGCCCTCCACATTTTTATAATTATAGCCGAAAAAGTTTGCCAGTTATCTTTTTGAATAATAAGAGGCACTTCCGACGATTTTTTAATTCATAATTATTCGTAATTATAAATCCCTGTAAGCGCTACTGTTTGAGAACGGAAACTTCAATCGAGATTTTCTCAAAATGGGTTTTTCCACGCCTTGCAATGTAACTAAAAAAGTAACGAGCTAATCACCTTATAATTTTGTATAAATATTTTTTAACTTATTGACCTTTGCATAGGTCTAAAATATCGTATAAGTTTTTATAATAAATATTGTTTTTAATGATTCGTTTGAGAAAATGAGAAGTATTTTTTTTTTACTTTTTGTTTATTTTAATTAATTACAAGAACCTCGGCGTTCCTCACCGCAAACTCCAAGAGCCACGTTCGAGCACTTCTAACGCCGCAATTGTTTTTCTTCACCCATAGATTTTTTTTCGATATTCATTTGAACGTCAATATTATTATGTAATTTGATTCATTGCATTGGATGCTCTTAATTCTGTGTAAAAAAATTAGCATAACCTTTTGTTTGGAGGAGGCGCCTCTTTAAGGGGAAGTAGAAGATGTACCACGTGACATATGAGTGCGAGAGAGATAGCGGACATTTTCGAATAGAGATTTCGTTCAGAGACGAATAATATTTAGGGCAAAAGGAAATCATCAAGCTCTGCGTCAGGAAATTCTCCAGAGCCAAATGCTTCGTTTTTCCTAAAAAAAATTAACCATCTATAAGAAAATTGGGTTTGAAAATTAGTGAGGATATGTTGACCTTCTACATGCCCTTAAGCGTTCAAATTGTCGCCGTGACAAGGTTGTGAAGGTGTCCCGCGTGAGTTCTCATAGGTGTATAATGTGTATGAACGAAATAAATTGATGTTTTCAAGATTATATTGATTGAAAATCATATTATGACATTTGTTTACCAGACAATACCTCAATAGAAACTGTAATAGAAGCAACGAGAGATTTGATTTTGAATAAACGGAATGAAGTTGCCTGCGGTCTCCTTCCCACTCCCAGTTCCCTAACAACACGAGCGGTCTGTCGCAGAACTACCTTAATCCGTCGGTTTTCGTGACCACCTCCCACCCGATAGTTCGGTCTCCTTTAGTATAGTCTCCATGCAACGGAGTATCACGTTTATAACCTTATCATTGTTAGACAACGGAAAAACAAAACATTGACTTCGAGCCAACGGAGTATCACGTTTATAACCTTTTCATAGTTAGACTATGGAAAAACAAAAATGATCAATAGATATTTTCCTTTTGCTTAAAATAAAATAAAATAAAATAAAACACAAAGCAGGATAGCTGTTAACCTGAATACCGGATTTACATTTATGGATATGGGAGATATCTCCAAGCCACAGTCGGTTACTTGCCGTATTTATTAATTCGAGTAGGAACATTTTTTCTTGGCAATAAACAAATGGAGGCACATTCTGTTCAAATGAAGATATTCAACTTGTTAATAATTTTTCCGGTAGCTCTTATTGACTTAAAGCCCATAGCACTCAGAAAGGATTTGACACTGTACGGAGACATACCGGGATATTTTTGTAATTGCGAGTTCAGATACAATCTCTTCTGGTTAAATCGTGAACATTGTCCGAAGACCTAAATTACTGTTTTATATGCTGTCCCACATGGGCAAACCGCTGATGGCACCATACCGAAACGTGTCAAACTCGATCTCAGGGAATTATAGTTGCTTCGTAGGTGTTCAATGGATGCAATTGATTTCCTCTTCAAGTTCCAAGAGAGGAACCATGGCTGTGCTTTTGTTTCATAATACCTCAAGAAGTACTCAGTACCCTTTTCTTGACCCGATCTGACGCACCACGCATGAAACTCAGTTTTTGTAAGTTTTTCCCCACATTTTGAAGGTCTGACATTGGAACGCCTAGTTGTGTGTCCCGACCAGAGCAACGAGCCGCCTTGGCAGCCTCTACCGCTAATTCGTTGCCCGCAATCCCCTTGTGAGCTGGGATCCAAAACAATCTACCCTGCTGAAAACTCCCGTACGGGTTTTAGTGTGGGAATGTGTGGGAAAGCATGGGACAGCCAGGAAACGTGTGGGATCCCGTACAGTTTCCTGTACAGGATAAACATTCCTGTACAGAAACCTGCATGGGAACCTATGTGGGGCAACGTGGGAAGTTGAATCCTGTCCGGGATCCTGTACAGGAGAACGCAGGAAAAAAATTCCCGTACGGGTACCTGCATGGGAACCTATGTGGGGCAACGTGCGAAGCTGAATCCTGTACGGAATCTTGTACGAGAGAACGCAGGAAATAAATTCCTAAACGGGAACCTGCATGGAAACCTGTGTGGGGCAACGTCGGAAGCTAATTCCTGTACGGGATCCTGTACGGGAGAACGCAGGAAATAAGTTCCTGCACGGGAACCTGCATGGAAACCTGTGTGAAGCAACCCGGGAAGCTGAATACTGTACGGGATCCTGTACAGGAGAACGCAGGAAATTAATTCCTCTACGGGAACCTGCATGGGAACCTGTGTGGGGCAACGTGGAAAGCTGAATCCTGTACGGGATCTTGTACGGGAGAACGCAGAAAATAAATTCCTAAACGGGAACCTGCATGGAAACCTGTGTGGGACAACGTCGGAAGCTAATTCCTGTACGGGATCCTGTACGGGAGAACGCAGGAAATAAATTCCTGCACGGGAACCTGCATGGAAACCTGTGTGAATCAACCCGGGAAGCTGAATACTGTACGGGATCCTATACGGGAGAACGCAGGAAATTAATTTCTCTACGGGAACCTGCATGGGAACCTGTGTGGGGCAACGTGGGAAGCTGAATCCTGTACGGAGTCTTGTACGGGAGAACGCAGGAAATAAATTACTGTACAGGAACCTGCATGGGAACCGGTGTGGGGCCACGAGGGATGCTGTATCCTGTACGGGATCCTGTACGGGAGAATGCATAAAATAAATTCCTGTACAGGAACCTACATGGGAGCCTGCGTGGGGCAATGTGGGTAGCTTAATTTTTGAGACAGCGCTTAAGCAGGTACGGTGATGACAATGCTAGTAAACTTAGAGTCTATTTCACGCCGCAATATCGCCACGTTTTAGATATATGTATATGGCCTATTTTTCGAGAAATAATTTTTAAGTATTGAATTTCGAGTTTCCTATTTTATTTCAAGTTTTACTTGCACAGCCTTTTCGGCTTTTTACAAGGCTCCACTTATATGTCCACCGCTCTACACTTGTTCTTTCTCTCCATCAACCCCCCTCCCCATTGCGGCCGCAGCCGACTTCCCCCTCTGTATTATATTCATCATGACATTTCTGTCATGGGTATAGGGAAACTGCGGAAAACCTATACCAATACAGCCGGTCACGAGTTCGCTTCCCAGCCTCGGAGCTAGTCGCGTTTCGTCGAGAAATAGCTCACAGGCTACAGCCATACTCATCCGACACACACACGTACCGGTCCGTGTGCGCGACATCTGTGTACAACTGGAGCTACGTCACGCCTGTGTTTTTATTTCTCGACGAAACTACGAGACGGTGATTCGAACCCGCGACCTCCCGATGTGTTGATTTCAGAGGCAGGTACGCTAACCACTAGACCAACACATCGGTTCAATTTCGAGTTTCCTATTATTTTTATAATATGGAAACAACCTTAATAATCTACTACTCGACTTCATTAGTACGCCATATCGTTGACGTTTAGCATCGTCGCATTTTCGGTGGATGTCATCGGTTCCACGCGCCCGGCTTATTATTTTTTGTAGCCGGTTAACATGGAGAATGAAAATACTGTGGAAGTTTATCAAAAGAGTAACAGAGTACCTGAAGTAACAGAGTACTGAAGTAACAGAGTACCTGATCAAAAGAGTAACAGAGTACCTGAAGTCCAGTTTAGAGACAAATGTAGATTCTGACGGACAAGAATTAGAAAATTAAAAGATAATATTGCGATTGCAAATAAAAAACGTCGCGTTGAAGTTAACCTCAATGTCCAATGTCTAATCTGTCCAAAGTCAAAACATATTTAATCGATTGTTATGTTTTTTTTCCCTTTCCCAATTTTCACAATATTTGTAGATATAAAAAGGAACGTTTATTTTATATGACGGTTCTCCCATGCTGGATTTATATATAGATGCGTTGTAAGGGTACATGCCGCCAGAAAAATTGAAACGTAAAAGAACTTCAAGTAAATATCGACGAAGGGCCCTCTATAACCCATTAAAAAATGTACGGCTTCGCACAAACATATTTTTAATTCGCGTTGCAAATATCCGATAGACGAATCAAATTTGCCCGGGTATCCGGCGGTGCCACACGTCGAGCAAGATGGCCTGCTGTTACGTCACGAGAAGTCTCGCTCTCCGAAAACTTCGGTTTTTGCGACTTTATTTCTAAATTCATTGCTTATTTCTGCGGTGAGCTTTCCAATTCAAGGTGCCTTATCGATCACAAAGATTCAACGAACGCAACCATCAGTTTTTTTACGTGTTTCTTGGCTCCAAGTAGCACGAAAAAATCGATATATGCGAGGACAGGCATGCGTGTCGTCTGCGTGTGACTAATTCACCAACTTTAACAATTAATAACTCGGGAAGTGTACGGTAAATCTCGTGGAAACTCCGCGTACGCATGGACGAAGGTCTCGACAATGCTATAAAAAAAAACGGGCTTTCATCTTGAACTCGCTCCAATCACCGTACCTCCTTAATAAGCTAATTACGATTGATTCAAAACAAATGTGAAACTTTTATTCTTTTTTCATTTGTATCTACACTTTCGTGAGAAAATAAATCATTAATCACTATTGTCAACTTTTTTTTTGAAAATATTTTATCTAAAGTCAAAAGTATTGTTTTACAACGTGGGTCCTCCCTAGCAATTTTGGCAACTGCAAAGTCAACCGAAAATATCAACGGTTGAATTTGGACAGCTTTACAACTATGAAGTCGACCGTAAAAAAATTCCTAATGGTTGATTCAACGGTTGTTTAACCGTGGCCATTTTGTTTTTGCTGGACGGTTGTCTCACTCCGTCGCACAATCTGCTGCGGATATTCTCTCCCCCCTCGTGTTTGATTACTCAATTCTCCGCGAATCATCAATTTAATTATCAAGACAGTATAATTTGATTAATCATTAAATATATTGCGTCGAGTCAACCATCCAATCAACCATCGAGTCAACTATCCAATCAACCGTCGAGTCAACCATTCAATCAACCGCCGAGTCCAACCATCCACAGAAAACGCAGGATGGTCGACTTTCAGAGATGAACAGTTGAGAAGCTGTCCAAATTCAACCGTTGAACTTTTACGTTGACTCAACTGTCTTTTACAACCGGCTGACCAAAATGACAGGGCTGGCCTCACAAAATGGCGTGAAATATTTAATACACAGTTCTTATTTAAACTTAATTAAACGTAATATCTCAATGTTTTCGTTATTAAACTTTTTTATTATATTATCATTTTACGTCTTACAAAAATGTGTTTACAGAAAATTACAATACTATTATATGATTAATTTACTATTACAATGGCTATTAATAGAAATACAAGTTCGTTAGCGGTGCAATATATTTATCCTCGTGTACCTTAGTGTGAAAACACAGCCTAAAAATGTTGGCAGTGGGGACTGCAATTAAATTTCTCTTTATAAATATCCAGCGTCATTGGCTCCAAAATACTCCGCAAAAGACGGTGTGGTAATGTACCGTATACCATTACAGCATAATAGCTGTATGCTTTAATTCCATGTATGCAATTTTTACTTCTGCTATGAAATAATATTTTGTCATATATAGATTGACCTTGGCGGAGGAATCCGAATTCGAGAAGATGTTTGGGATGACATTTAAGGGAGTTCTAACTCTAAGTTTATCAAAAATTTGGTATTTGCGGTGTGGGGAGATGAGCTTGTCAACAGGTGCCTGGACGAGAAAGCGACTGCAAGGGTACCAGGGCAGATATGAAAACCGCTGACTCCGAAAAAGAAATCAACGATATATCGTAAGTTAAGCCTTCTGCACTGGTAAACATGTGCGTGTGTGCTGTCAATTTTCAAATTTCCTTTGCAATTTTTTTCTTTTGTTTAATATATTTGTTTCCGCTTTTTCAGACTGATATGTCGATCGCTTGCAAAATGAGCAAGGCCTGACAGGCCGTGAGTTAAAAAAGGCCATATCGCTGTTCGGTCGTGCCATATCCGAGAAAATACACGACCTCAACAAAAAACAGAATCGGATCGTTCACAAAAAAAGAAAATGGCCGTTTAAAAAAATATATTGTGGCAGGTGATAATCAAGATGAACAATAAAGAGTTGACTGTCGATAACAGGTCAACATCCGCGAAAGCGTGTTAAAAAAGTGCACAAAATTTCAACAACAAAAAACTTCGAGAGATCAAAATTTCGGTTCAAATTTCACTTCGTGCGCACTGAAATTATAACAAGTCAATTACTCTTCCATTTTTATTTTCCACTCCATTTTTATATTCGATCATTATACTTTTTCCGGAATTGAGTGATTTTTAGATTATATACATGGGTGCGCACGTACATTAACATATTGTTTTCAACTTAAACGTTCGTATATATGTATATTCTAAGTACCTCAATTGTGTTGGTCAGAGTGAGACCGGTATATTAAATTTAATCACACGTATATATACATATATACTAAAACGTTTCGCGATATTGTTGCGAAGCTTTTTATTAGTTTTCACCGAACATTCGTGTGATAGCGGCAAAATGATTTTTGGGGCGGCGAATATTTGGCCGGAGGATGAATATTTTGGGTTTCCCGTAGCCTCCTGAAGGGTGATGTACGTGACGTGAGCCGGAAATAGTGATTAGGATTTTGAAGGTATTTTTGAAGATGCCTCAGTGATTTTGAGAGTCTCAGGGACACCTGTCATAATCCTTCATCATCGGCATTTGATGTTTAGGATTTTCATTTACGTGGATGGTTAAAATATGAACGTTCGTTGGTCTGGTTAATTTGGTGATTTGAATGTTGTTAGTATGATTGTATCGACGATTACCGGGATGCGGGAGAGGTCGCGAGAAGCGCGACCGTGGTTGGAGCGACTACGAGGGAAATAATATGGTGAGGTCGCACACGATGATTAGAGGCGCTGACTCAATCACTCACTCTATCTCTCTCGTTCGCTCGCGCTCGCACAACCCGTGAGCGTCGTCGTATACGCGTTTCGCCGGATTTGGGCTCGCTTCTGAAACAGAATGCGTCGACCCTTGGATTGTCGGATATCGAGATATGTGTGGCGGTACAATTGGTTGGCACAGGTTGCAAAGTGCAACAAAGTTCACGGTTGCCAGGCCGTGTAACTCACGCGCTAGATGACTAGCGTTCAAATAATGTGCTCGCTCGAGGCGGATTTAATCCCCCCGAGTGCACATAGCGGGGCCGTCCGGAAGGGACGGCTGACCTCCTCGGTGCCAAGTGAGGAGGACGAAAAACCAGAGAAGCTGGTTGCAGAATCTCCTCTCGTGCAGCGAAGCGCAATCGGCGCCGCTCGGACTGCACACTTCGAGTATTCGGGAGTGAGAGCGTAGGATGATGATCGGTCGTCGTCCGGACGATCGATCAGATGTTAAAACTTTTCCCTAACAGGCAATCACCACGATGACTCTACCTCCGAGGTCGGGGACCCAGACGCAATGCAGGGGCTTCCCAAGGAAGTAGAGTTTCTACCACGAAGCTGAGGTCGTTCTAGGATGGGACCAGGGCTACGGCAGCAAGGCCTCCATCCTTCGGTCCGATGTCTCGGATGACGGTGACTCCACGTAGTGATTAAAGAATTTGCGACAGAGTGCCGCTCCGGCTCGTGCTCGCCCTTAAGTAGCCTGAGGCCCGTCAGGAGAAATTCCATTTCTCCCGTGATTCTGGAGACCTAGGTGGGAAATCACGCCGCCGAGGAATCCTCCGTTGGTGGGATCGACTGCGTTGGTTATTTTGAGGACAGCAGCATATCATACTCCTCTCGAGGGATAAAATATGCGAGCGAGTTGCTCTCTAAGATATTAGGCGAGCATGTAGTACGAAGAGGCGTTACGATGGGTTTGTGTCACCACTTAAGTACGCAAGGAGTGGTCAAGCCCAGGAAGCGAGACATGCGACGGAGGCGGTGATTCACGCGAGTCCGCGGTGGTCGTGCTCCTCGCGGTGGGCGGGGCCCTTAGCGAGGTGCCGCGGCTTGCCCCAATTTCTTGGACCGATAGACACGCCCGGCCGTCGGCATGGCCGGTTGCTCTGAATGCTGGCTAGAATATGCGGGTATCTCGGAGACGGTTAGACGCGCTTATATTTGGTGTGACGGTGGCTTACCTATGAGGCCGAAACGTTACAATACATATCGATCACATCTCTTCTTTTCTTATTTTTATTTGATCATTATACTTTTCTTGGAATTGAGTGATTTTTAGATTATACAGGGTGAGGCACTAACTGTTGCCACCTTGAATATCTCTGTAATTATCGACGTCACAAAAAAATGTTTGAAACAAAAGTTGTACCGTACGAAAGCGGTCATCAAATGCGACCATATTTTTTTCTATCTCAGTGGCGGCGCTGTCGCACAATAACGGTCACCTCCACTTTTTTAAATGGGACGGTACATTTTCCTTCAACTATCTTGTAGAGCATCGAAAACTGCATAAAAAACATTTAGGGGTCAAAGTCGTTCAAGGTCATTTAAGACAAAAAAGTGACATGAACTTTATTTTAATGTAAAATTACCTTTATTCCCAGTAGATGTTCAAAGTGATTGCCATTGCAATCAATGCAGTATTGCAATCTCCTCATCACGCATTTCTTATCACTTCGGCACTTATCGCCGAAGTCTTGCCATTGTCTTGTATGTAAACAACAGCACCAAACCTACAATGTACACGGAACATTGTACAATGTTTCGTCCAAACAAACCCAAGATAACGATAGTAAGAATGGTGAGACTAGTATTAATGAATCAAGCGAATGTAAATGATGTATTCTTTTCAAGAGCAAACTGATATACTTCTAATTTACGAAGAATGTCAGAAAGATGCAGTGAGAGCTAGAGACTTATACGCTGAAAGATTTCCTGAACGTTCTCATCCTACACGCCGTACATTTAAAATTTTGTACACTAAACTGAGGACAACTGGATCCTTAACCCGTCGGGAAAGTAACCGACAAAAGCGAGTTACTAACGAAGAAACGGAAATTGGTGCTCTTGCCGCCGTTCATCGACACCCTTGTGCGAGTTCTCGTCAAGTTGCAAGGGCATCTGGCGTAAGCCAAATAAGTATTCTCGGTGTTCTACATCGTCATAAATATCATCCGTACCACATAATTCTCCACCAGGAATTAACAGGTACGGATTTCATGAATCGCCCTGAATTCTGCCGATGGGCTTAACGATCGATTCAGAGAGATGACTCATTTATTAATCGGATTTTATTTACTCATGAGGCAACATTTACGAATCATGGAAATATTAACTTGGATAACATGCATTTGTGGTCAACAGAAAATCCACATTGGCGGCGACAAGTTGCACACCAAAGGCCGTGGTCGATTAATGTATGGTGTGGGATTATTGGCGATAGAATCATAGGCCCTTATTTCATCGAAGGGAATCTTAATGGTAGGAAGTACACCACATCCCTTCAAGAAACATTAAGTTCATTATTGGAAGAAATACCTTTAGAAACATCAAACAGAACGTGGTATCAACACGATGGGTGTCCGGCACATTTTTCGCTGATAGCTAGAAATGAATTGCAAAAGAGATTTCCAAATCGTTGGATTGGACGCGGAGGAGCTGTGTCGTGGCCGGCTCGTTCGCCAGACTTACGCCTCTGGACTTTTTCTTGTGGGGATACTTGAAAGATCTTGTTTATAAAGAACGTCCAACTACGCCGGATGATATGCGTGAGAGAATTCTTCGACCCTGTGATTCGATAAGTGCCAAAGTGATAAGAAATTCTACACAATCCGTGATGAGGAGATTGCAATACTGCATTGATTCCAATGACAATCACTTTGAACATCTACTGTGAATAAAGGTAATTTCACATAAAAATAAAGTTCATTTCACTTTTTGATTTTCAATGACCTTGAATGACTTTGATCCCTAAATGTTTTTTCGCAGTTTTCGATGCTTTACAAGATAGTTGAAAAAAATGTACCGTCTCATTAAAAAAAGTGGAGGTGACTTTTACTGTGCGACAGCACCTCCACTGAGATAAAAAAAAATGGTCGCATTTGATGACCCCTTTTGTACGGTACAACTTTTGTTTCAAACATTTTTTTGTGACGTCGATAATTACAGAGATATTCAAGGTGGCAACAGTTAATGCCTTACCCTGTATACATGGATGCGCACGTATATAACATATTGTATTCAACTTGAACGTTCGTATATGTGTATATTCTATGAACCGCAATTGTGTTGGTTAAAGAGCGGCCGGTGTACTAAACTATAGCAACAACCCATGATACATGTCAGGGTGAAACATTTATGGTTTTTTATTTTTTAAATTATTACCTTTGTCATAATTAAGATAAATAAAACTGTAAAAACCAATTTTTAATTTTGCCTTCTCTCATTTTTGACATTAGTAACCCGTACGAGTTCCCTGTACGAAAATACCACGTGGGATGCCGTATGGGAACCCGTACGGGATCCCATACAGGAACCCGTATGGGTCACCATACGGGAACCCGTACGGGTTCCCTGAACGAAGACACCATGTGGGATCCCGTGTGAGATTCCGTACGGGATCCCATACAGGTACCTGTATGGGAATTTGCAGCAGGGTAACTTTTTTCCCCGCTTCAGCAAAAGTTCTAATTTGGTCTCTCATATGAGTAACTAAATACGATCTTTCCTGGGAGTTAGGGAGCGATTCAATTGCCATAAGGCCACTCTTTGAGACTGAAAATATTGTGAAATTTCTATCTTCTGAGGTAGCTATCATTCTTAGGGATTCGATAATTGTCATAGCCTCCGCTGTAAAAATTGAGGTAAAACCAGCAGACCGGAAGGTGTACATATTACTATTCGTATTTACAACCAAAAGACCGACGTACGCATCCGTAGCATTAGACGTAGCATTAGAACGTAGTAGACGTAGCATTAGAACGTATTAGAACGTATTAGACGTAGCATTAGAACGACGTAGCATTAGAATTTTCAGAAAATCGATTTTTTTATTTACTTTTTCTCGAAGTATGATGTTTCGGAAATATTTCCTGAAAATTTCAAGTCTATCCGATGAATAGTTTCCGGGATATCCCACAATTAGTGAAGGGGTGTCGGATCCCCATGGCAGGTAACAGCTGACAAACGTGCAAACGATAATACCCGAGAAGGCAGAATGCTTCGAAGACAACAGCAAATTGATATTTTGGAAGCTTCCACATCGGCAGAAGCCCGATTTTATAGGCCAGGAATTGATGATTCGATGTAAGTAATTTTTAATTAGAACCCTGCTTAAAATGTCTGATAGAAAACGAAAAAAAAAAATTATTTCGTTGTGGTATCGGATGATGATGAGTTTATAATATCGAGCTCCAATCCGAATTAATAGCGAATGAATGATACCACCCCATTGCGTTGGATTGCGATATACGACATATGTTGTTTATATGTGTGAATCTATTCGTATATGCTATGTATGATTGTACCTTTCGTTTTCGTTGTTTGTTATCTTAAAGACTGGGCTCCGCGGCCGTTGCTAGGGGATTTGAATTCCCCACGCGAGGGCGCTAGTGCCACCGAGAGGGCGCTGAACGAGGTGGTCGAGAAGACGAACGAGGGAGGGTGCGCGCGACTCGCGAGAGCGAGGCGAGCCGCGTGTGAGAGAGAGAAACGGCAGAAGAAGAAGAAAAGGCGACGAGGGTAACGGCGCTGCGAGTGAGACGCGTGAGAAAAAGCGGCCATCTTACCGCGAGTCCGACCACGTGCGAGTGGCGAAAAAGACTTAACTACAAAACGTTCGTGTTTTGTGGGTGCCGTGAGCGTGGCCCCGTCAAATAAGAGGCCGGACGTTAAATTCGAGGCGTCGCGCAACGAACATATAACTTTAAGGTGTGAGAGTGTGTGTGTCCGTTTGTTTTCTTTGCATGCCGTATGCAGTATTATAGTGCCCTCTTCCTCCATGCTCCGAAACGCAAATTGCACTAGCGTGGACATAAAGTCGGTACGACCGCGCGCGTCTAAAACTTAAATATTTATACATGTACCTGTTCATTGTGTTAAAGAATAAAAGTTAAGTTTTCATAGCCTTCTAATAACATTTCAGAAGTGGGATAAAAACGCGTGCCGCGCCGCCCGGTACCGACGGGTCTCGTGTAAAAAAAAGAAAAAACGTGTGTGAAAGACAGGGCTGCGACCCATGATCAACGCGGACTCTTTTGAAAAATTTGTGCAAAGAGTGTACCCCGAAATGCCGTTGAACCACTCTGCGGTGAGGGGTAGGGGTAGAGCGGCCACGACGCACTTTTCAAATGTAACGAACGTTGAGAGGCGCGTAGAGAGGTAAGATGGCGGCCGGTCCGCGTCTATCGACCGCGTGGCGACGAACGATCGCGAAAGTGCCCGCGCGATCGAGGCGTGTGAAGTGCAACCGCAAGCATCCAGAACGAGCCACGTGGCCTCACGCGGGAGTAGTGTTCGTCGATGCCGCGTGTTAAACCCTGGGAACAGTCCTCAGTTAACGAGGGACAAGTAAACGCGCAGTTAGTGAGTGCGTTACGAATCGCGTTAGCTAGCGAAGCACAGGAGTCGGTGCTCCAGCTGCTGGTTCAATTGCTGCCCAGGGAGCAGCCCCAGCCGCGTGAGGTGGAGAACAACGCAGCCGGAAGCGTGACGCCGATATGCTAGGTAATCACCGATTTATCTCGAGACATCGAAGAGTTTAATGGCGAGGCTGACGGCATTAGGGCTAGCGAATGGCTGGAGAATTTGGAGTCCTTGGCTGCGCTCCACCTGTGGTCAGACGACTATCTTCTCACAGCGGCGAGGATGCACCTGAAGGAAGGTGCCAAGGACTGGTACCGTGCAAGGATCAGAGAGCTGCAAACTTGGGGGGAGTTCCGGGAGTCATTTGTCACAACCTTTGCCCGGCGAGACGATGCCTCGACGAGATGGGTAAGGATGAAGGCCCGTCGACAAGAAAAAGGTGAAAGTTTATCTAGGTAATTCCATGCCAAGGTGCGGCTGTGCGCACCCTTAAATCTCACGTTCCCCGAGGAGCGAGCTGATATTCTGGCTGGCCTGTGGTCACGGGAGTTATGTAACCTTACCTTGCCGTCCTCGCAGTATACGCATGATGCGTTACTGCACGATTTAATATTCTAGGAGAAGACGCTAGCAAACCAGCGCCGGGAACCAGACCATCGTGTTGGACGAGGTGCCGTAGGCCCGAGGGGAAGCCAATATCAGCCTAACTGCGGAACGACCGATCGGAGACCGCAAGGGCCGAGCGCCAAGGAACAGACGACGGAGATGCCACCAAGAGAGCGCGCCTGTTTCAATTGCCGTAAGCCAGGACATCTATCAAGGGATTGCCCGGAGGAAAGGCGAGCCCCAACGTGTTATCGGTGCAATCAAAAAGGGCACATACGCAGTCAGTGTCCGTTGGGTGGGAGGACGGAGCGACCAGCGATGCAAGCAGTGAGTACCGGACAAGACTATTCCGCAGCAAAATATTTGAAGGTAGCACGCGTGAACGGTAGAGAGCTGCCTTTGTCGACACCGGAAGCTCAGAGCGCACACTCAGAATTTCTCGAGTGCGAATGGGTCAACTGGAGATGGAAACGACCGGAACGGACCTGAAGCCCTTCGGCCCACCGAATTTCGTGGTACGAAGTTGTGGAACCGTGCGTGCGGATGTCACCGTGGACGGGGTGACGATCCAGGTCGTTCCAGATGACGTTCAGAGCATGGATATGCTCATCGGGCGTACTTTCACGGAGCACCCAGGTGTCGCATTCCGAAAGGAAGGTGACCGCCTTACCTTCTCTGAGTGTACCAGCGAGCCATCCGAGGCGATGGCGCCGTCGACGTCTTCGGCCGCAAAGGGGCAAACACTTCTGGCCAACACGATTTCTTTGGTGGAGGTCGTGGGGTGTAGTGCCACGGCCACCATTCCAGTTGCCAATTGGTGTGTAAAAGACCGTACTCTCGCTCCGGGACATGTAACAACAAGGGGGAGCATCACCAACGTCCGGACCATCGAGCGACCAGCAACGAGGGAGGACATCCGGGAGGAGGATGTGGTCGTCGGCCCGGGACAACCTGCGGAGGTTGAGCGAGAACTGCGTGAGATGCTGAGCGAGTTCCGGGAGTGTATTGCGCTTAGTTCACGTGAATTGGGCTGTGCTAGGGACGTCGAAATGGAGATTCGGGTGCGGGACAATACATCACCCGTGCAGTGCAAACCGTACCGCGCAACAGAACGCGAGAGACGGGAAATCCGGGATATACTGGCAGAGTGGCGCGAGGCGGGTGTGGTAGTGGACACGGACTCGAAGTATGCCAGTCCGGTTTTGCTCGTAAAAAAAATCCGGAGAATCGCGATTGTGCGTCGACTTCCGCAAATTAAACGCGGTAACGGAGAGGGTGCACTTCCCGCTACCCAATATCGATGATCATTTAGCCCGGGTACGTGACAGTTTATTGTTCATTGTGCTTAACCTCGCTCACGGATACTTACAGATTCCACTGGAGAAGGGATCCCGCGACAAAACGGCAATCATCACCCCCGAGGAAACGGTCGAGTTCACGCGCATGATCTTCGGGTTGATGAATGGGCCCGCTTACTTCAGCAAGGTCATGCACAAGGGACAGGGACCACTGAGGGATGACGTGGCTCTGTTTTACTTGGACGACATCTTAATCCCAGGCGCGAGTTGGCAGGACCTAAGACCGAAGTTACGCCTGGTGCTAGAGGCCCTGAGGAGGGCTGGACTGACGATCAAGCTGGCCAAATGTCGCTTCCTCTTCGACCGAGTAACGTACCTAGGCCATGAAATCTCCGGGAGGGGAATCGAGCCAGGGCATACGAAAATCATGGCGATAAAAGCTCTCTCGCCTCCTAGCAACGCGCACGAGGTACGCCGCTTTCTGGGATTAGTGAGTTTCTTTCGAAAATTTGTACCGCACTTCGCCCAAATAGCCGCACCTCTGTCGGCGCTACTGAGGAAGAACGTGGTGTTCACTTGGTCCGATCGGCAGCAGGAAGCGTTTGAGGTATGAAGCAGCCGATTGACGGAGCCGCCGGTGCTACGAGCGTTCGATCCGAGAGCGGAAACGGAGGTCCACACGGATACCAGCGCAATTGGTCTAGCCGGGATGTTGATGCAGCGTGGAGAGGATGGCAAGCTCAGGTTGGTGTATGCCGTGAGTCGGCGTACCACGGAACCGGAGTCGCGGTACCACAGCAGTAAGCTGGAGCTACTGCCGTGGTGTTGGCGGTAACGCGACTCCGCCCGATGCTCGCCAACATACCGTTCGCCATTGTCACCGATTGCCAAGCGTTATGCTTTCTGAGTACGCAGAAAACTTTGAACCCGCAAATCATCCGCTGGAACGACGCCCTAAGCGAGTATGATTGTCGGATCATCCATCGACCCGGTGAGAAGGTGGCGCACGTGGACGCCCTCAGCCGAGCTCCCGTATTGTCCACGGAGGGTACCGACGGCGGGCAAATACTTTCGCTGGTCGGCGAGGAGGAGCTGACGCGGATGTACCAGCACAATGATGAGTGGATCCGTCAGAAGAAGGAAATCCTGCTGAAGCCGGAGAAAGCGAAGACGCCGTACGAACGGAGCACCGTGAACGGATTCGAGCTGTGTCAGGGGATGGTATGCAAAAAATACGCAGATCGGCTACTCTACGTAATACCGAGGGCTATAAGGAAGAGTGTGGTAGTGCGTTACCATGATCTCAAGAGTCAACCCGGGACGGATCGTACGGTGACGAGAATTTTGGAGCAGTTCTACTTCCCGAATCTTCGAGGCTACGTCAAAGGACACGTGCGAGCGTGGTGGACTTGCACGGTGGGAAAGACGAAGCCGGGGCGCCAAGCGGGCGAGTTACATCCAATTCCACCCGGGAACCGACCGTTCGCCACCGTGCACGTTGATCATCTGGGACCGTTTGTCACGAGTCGGCGAGGCAACAAATACGTGCTTGGACTGATCGACAACTTGACGAAGTTCGCATTCCTGCGCGCCGTTAAGGACACGAAAACTGCGATCACCATTCGTCATCTCGAGGAGTTCGTTGATGGTTTTGGGGCACCGGTCAGGTTAATTACAGACCGAGGGACGTGTTTCACGGCAAAGGCTTTTGAGGAATTCTGCGAACGTCACGGAATTAAACACCATTTGAACTCTCCGCGCCACCCGCAGGCGAACGGGCAGATCGAGCGCCTCAACGCCACCCTGGTTCCTGCGATTCGCGCCAACCTACATAACGAAGATGGAACCACCTGGGATGCAAACTTGCGCCGCATCCAGAGTGACCTCAACGAGATGAGGAATACCAGTACTAACATAAGCCCGTTCGAGATGGTCTTCGGATACGTGCCTCACCGTGGGGAAGGTGAGATGCGTAGGCTCGATGTGAACGAGGAGCGCTACACCATGCCGGGGCAGCTTCAGGATGAGGCGCGTTCACTCACGCGACCGGAGAGTCAACCAAGCTGCAGCCCAAGTATCGGGGCCCGATGGTAGTGCCCGAGGTCCTGCCGGGAGATACTTACCGCCTCGCAGATCTCAACGAGTCGGCTGAAGGAAGGAGGTATGCTTCGACGGCGCATGCCGCGCAGCTGAAGCTGTGGGCACCAGCGTCAGACGGCGAGAGCAGCGGAAGCAGCAGCGAATCGGAAGGCAGAGACAACGTCAACACCGAGACCTGCGGAGAGCAATGAACGAAGCAGGCGAGAGCGGCGGCCGCCACGACGCTTCGAGGATTATGTGGCATCATGAGCGCAGTATGTGTGTACAAAACTAGAGGAAGGTGGAGAGTAGCTCGAGGACGAGCTAACGCAGGAGTGGCCGAACTGTTAAAGACTGGGCTCCGCGGCCGTTGCTAAGGGATTTGAATTCCCCACGCGAGGGCGCTAGTGCCACCGAGAGGGCGCTGAACGAGGTGGTCGAGAAGACGAACGAGTGAGGGTGCGCGCGACTCGCGAGAGTGAGGCGAGCCGCGTGTGAGAGACAGAGTTGCCAGATTGGGCTACAAACCGCGGTTTGGGCTATCTTGGGAGGCCATTTCGCGGCCCAAATTTTTGAAACGCGCTAAAGCGCGATTTGGGCTATATGCGAAAATAAAATGGCTTTCTTTGGGCTCTCAGACCATGTAACTACAGGACGCGCCTTGCATAGTTCGCTTCAAACAAAACCATCCGAACATTTTTACAGGGAGTGAGGAAATATACACAGACACACAATTTACTACGGTCACAAATTGTCATCACGTATTTTACTCACGCACATAAGACGCATATCATCACATAACATAATACAGCACGCTAACGAAACGATTATACAAAAATCGTATTCTTTTTTGCACACTATACGTATGTGTACGCCAAAATAGAAAAATAGAGGAGCACCCAAGTCGTTAACGCAATCGTTAACAACTATTTTATGGGGGTAACTTTCATTATGGGTTTTAGAGTAATATATTTGATACCTATAAATAATTGAACGTAGTGAATTCATATTTATTAAAATCATAAATAACAATACACAATTGTACAGCCATCGAGTCATTCTTATGTGATTCACATGGTGTGATTCAAAGTTTGTATGAAATTGCGTCATGGACACAAAAAGCCTATTATTGTTTCACTTGAATCCATAGTCACAGACAACACGAATTTTAAATTTATGTTTATGAATTGGAGGAAAAGTAAACTTCAAATTTGAAAAAGAAAGACTGTTTATTAATTACGTATCATAAAATAAAAGTACATAACGAACGACCAACATAAAAAAGCATTTTTCTTTAGCCCGATATACTCATATACCCCAGCGTCCTCTTCTCAGCCGACAAGGGAAGCTGAGTTCAACTTGAATCCGGATGATCCGGACTCCGGCCCTGTCCCTGCCCAAGAGAATGTGCCAAAGAATATTGATGTACCAGAGATTCAAATTTCGAATACAGAGGACCTGCTAAACGAATTTTATGTTTCTCTGATGGACATAGTTGATTACATTTCTAGAGAACGTAAAGATATTTACTTTAATATTCTTATTCATATATCATATATGAGACTGTGATTGAAACTGGGTGATTTTTGTACTAGTGTAAGCTCAAGGAACATGTATTTGTTTATTTATGTGATTGTTTTAGCCTGCTACAAAATAGAGATATTTGATTATATTTGATTTTTAAATAATTAAAGAAATAATTAAATTTCTAACTTATATCGGTGCTTTTCCTTCATGACCTACCAAAACCACGAATTTGGGCTATATGCGAGCTTTAACTGCGCTATTTGGGCTTCGTAAAGTCCCGCGGTTTTTGGGCTACACAAGCGGCGTCTGGCGGCGGTTTCGCTCACTACACGTCTGGCAACTCTGGTGAGAGAGAGAACGGCAGAAGAAGAAGAAAAGGCGACGAGGCCGTTACGGCGCTGCGAGTGAGACGCGTGAGACCACGGTCTTACATACAGGTCTGACAACGGCGGTAGTGGGGGTAGGCACCTTTAGATGTTTTGCTTTTTATTCCGATTTCTGCCGCTTGGTGCGTGACGGCAAGGGAAAGTAGTGGTGCGACGAAGAGAGAAATAGCTCTTGTGTCCTTTTCCCTCCTGACCGCAACGCATGCGCCGTTGGCTGCGTGACGTAAACACCATAGGCCCATTCGCCGGTAAGAGGTAGGGGGGAAACTACTTCCCCTCGCTAGTAGCGACGCGTAGCGGCGTCTAGTGAATCGAAAATTAAAACATATAAGAGTGCCTACCCCCACCACGAAAATTTAGCTTCGTTGCAAGACCTGTATGTAAGACCGTGCGTGAGACAAAGCGGCCATCTTACCGCGAGTCCGACCACGAGCGAGTGGCGAAAATGACTTAACTACAAAACGTTCGTGTTTTGTGGGTGCCGTGAGCGTGGTCCCGTCAAATAAGAGGCCGGACGTTAAATTCGAGGAGTCGCGCAACGAACATATAACTTTAAGGTGTGAGAGTGTGTGTGTCCGTTTGTTTTCTTTGCATGCCGTATGCAGTATTATAGTGCCCTCTTCCTCCATGCTCCGAAACGCAAATTGCACTAGCGTGGAAATAAAGTCGGTACGACCGCGCGCGTCTAAAACTTAAATATTTATACATGTACCTTTTCATTGTGTTAAAGAATAAAAGTTAAGTTTTCATAGCCTTCTAATAACAGTTATAAATGTTTTGTTATTGCGAGACTCTCGAGCCAAGAAGTTTGGGAGAAAAGTAGACACGGGTGCGCCGTACGCTAGTCAGCTCGAGAATGCCGTGGTCTCGCCCATGCGTCGTACTTCACCGCCGCTTGGCGCGCCACCTCGTGACTTCCCCGAGGTTTTCCTTCAGGCGATCCCACGACATCTCCTTTTCTTTATTTAAGTGAGTGTACAAAGCGTTTTCGTTCGTATACATACAAGACTTTATATATAGTTTTGTGATTGAAAGTCTTATATTCGGAAATCGACTGTTTGTATATGAATTAGAACTAAAACGATTAATACTAAACTTAGACTAAAAGATTAATACGGCACAAAGTCTTTCCACCATGCTGGTTTCTTAGTTTGCCTATGACCTTTACCTTCCGTCTCTGAATTGTTCGGCGCGATTTCGTTGGTTTCAGAACTTTTTTCTTCTCCTTCGCTTTCCTTTAATTGAGTCACCTTGTGTTCGGTTTTTTCTACATGAGCGGGAGTTGGGCTTGTAGGTCCTGGCATACTGCTAGTCTCAGGTTGAGGCGTTTGGTCATCGTGTATTACGGGATACGAGTTATTTTGATTTGAATCGAGATTTACAGACGGCGCTGGAATTAAGTGAAAGCGATTTCGACGCACTTTCCCGTTACTGGTTTCCACCCAAAACGACCTAGGCTCTGAGGCCTGACTCAAAACTTTACCATAGGTTCTTAGATCGATTATCCAAACAGTATCGTTGGTTTTCAGGGGAGACAGCTCGGAGGCGCGGTGTCTACGATTGAAATTTCTACCCTGTCGAGTTTTCTTTAGCTTTTCCCTACGATGTAGTTCCTCTATAGGAATGTGTGTTGGCAGGAGTTTATTTGGTAACATGGGGACGTTCGAACGAATCTTTCGCGAGAAGAGTAACTCTGCTGGGCTGTACCCGTGTTCCAGAGGGGTGCTACGATATGCTAGTAAAGCTAAGTGGATATCTTCGTCTTTTGATTTTTTTATTATCATTTTTGCTGAGCCCACCGCCGCTTCGACTGCTCCATTGCTCTGGGGGAAGTGGGGAGAGCTTGTTACGGCTTGAAAATCGTACAGTTTTGCGAAATTCTTAAATTCTGTAGTGAATTGCGGCCCATTATCAGTACGAACAATTTCCGGGATTCCGTACCTTGAGAAAACGTTCTTGCAGATGGCAATAATCTCTTTTGAGCTAAAGGTTGAGAGACGGAAAAACTCGAAAAATCGTGAGTAGTAGTCTGTGATTATTACATACCAAACATCTTGTTTGAACAAGTCTATACCGATTTTCTGCCACGGCCTCGAAGGGAATTGTTCGTGTACAAAAGGTTGGTGTGGGTTGATTCGGTGTTCTATACAGTTTGGGCAGTTCGTTATCAAGTTCTTTAGCTGGACGGACAACCCTAGCCACCATACGGCCTGTTTTGCTCGATCGCGACATCTCGTGATTCCCAGATGTCCTTCGTGAAGTTTGAGTAACAATTCTTGTTGGAGACTTCGTGGTATAACTAATCTGCTATTGTATAATAAAAGGTCGTCTCCTACTGAGAAGTGGAGTTTGAGTGGAGCATATTCAGACAACTCTGTAGGAAGCTGGGATTTTTGCGGCCATTTTGTTTGGCAGTATTTCTTTATCGATTGACATACCGGGTCGTTACCTTGTTCTGTGCGCACCCTTTTAAGCATTTCGTTCGATGTAGGCAGGCTTCTGATCGTGTCGAGTACAAATTGGGTCGTTTCGTTTGAAATGTGATTTATCGCTGAGCCGTTTGTTTCGGGATTACGGGAGAGCGCATCCGACAATATCAGAGATTTCCCCGGGCTGTAAACTACTTTATACCTGTAGCGCATTAGACGCAGGCGAAAACGCTGCAGGCGAGGTGTCAGGTCGTCCAACGGTGTAGTTTGGAGGATCTGGAGCAGAGGCTTATGGTCCGTTTCAAGTATCACCGTGATTCCGGTTATATAGTCCGAAAATCGTTCTGCCGCATAGGTTAGGGCTAAGGCTTCTTTTTCTATTTGTGAATAACGTTGTTCTGTTGAGCTCAGGGTGTAGGAACCATAAGCGACTATCTGTCGATCCTTATCACTGCCCTGTAACAGAACGAACCCGATGCCGTAGCTTGACGCATCCGCCTGTATCCACACGGTTTTGGAATAATCATAGAGTGCCAAGACTGGGGCTTTCCCAAGAAGTTCTTTTACTTTTTTGAACGCTTCTGTTTGAGCGGAGTCCCATACGAAGGCGGAATCTTTTTTTAGCAAAGAGTTAAGAGGTTCGAGGAGGTTCGACCTATCTGGAATGAATTTCGCAGCGAAGTTGACCATTCCCAGAAATTGCATTAGTGATTTTTTGTTACTTGGCTCTGGGAAATTCTGTATGGCGGAAACTCTCTCCGGTAGGATTTTTATGCCGGTGGCTGATACTAGATGGCCTAGAAATGGCAGCTCTGATGCCCCTACTATGCATTTTTTTTTGTTAAGCGTGACTCCTGCTTTGCTAATTCTTCTGAGAACTTCGCATAAAATCTCATCGTGTTTTTCGATCGACTCAGCATAAATCAGTATATCATCCATGTGGCTGATTACGTTGGGCATATCGTCGAAAATTTTTGAGAAGACTTCTGCAAAGAGATCCGGTGCTGAATTAATCCCGAAGGGAACACGTTTGAACATGAACCTCCCAAATGGAGTTATAAAAGTCGTGAGTGGTTGGCTCTCTTTGTTTAGTTTTAGTTGGTAGAAACCCGATTTTGCGTCTAATTTGCTGAATACCTTCGCTTTCCTCATTCGCGCTAGCGATACATCTACATTTAGTATCGGAAATACGGGTCTGTCTATGCTTTTATTAAGTTGAGTATAATCCCCGCAAACTCGGACGGTGTCCCCTTTGGGGATACACACGATAGGGCTGCATCATTTTGTCGGGACCTTTATTGGTTCTATTATTTCGTCTTTTGTCATGTTATCTAATTGTGTCTTGAGCTTTGAAAGCAACGGAATGGGTACCGATCGGGGTACTGTTTGACAAAATGGCTTGGCCTTCTTTGCAATGTCGATATTAAACTCCTGCTTGAAATTACCGAGCCCTTTGAAAATTTTAGGAAATTCGCGCTCTACGTTTACTGTTGAAGAACAAGACTCTTTGAGGGGCCCCATTATTTGGACTAAGCCGAAAGTTTTTATCGAGTCTTTGCCAAGAAGGTTCTTTCTGAGGTTTCGGATGACGCAGCATTTTACAGATTTTACAACATTATTTACTTCTATTTTTAGGACTAAGGAGCCCACGACGTCTAGGAGTTTACCGTCCGGCCCTTGCACATTTATGTTACGCTTTAATATCTTACCGGTCTCGCCGTTCGGTATATCTGAGTACTTCAGGCAAGTGATGTCGGCGCCGGTGTCGATATGAAACTTTGTCTGTTGTTGAAAATCTACGATGTAGGCATCCACGTCGAAATCTTCTGTGGATATGCTTTGCGTAATATTCCCCAAGAAGTAGACCTTTGCGTCGTCTTCGTCATCTGGCCCGTCGCTTTGCTGGCTGTCGGTGTAGTTTACTGAGCTGCTCGATCTACAGACCTTGTCCCAGTGGCCTTTCTTGTTACACTTGCGGCAACGCGATGTTAGAGCTGGACATTTGTTGTATTTATGAAGCTTCAAACCGCATCGTGTGCAGCCGCTGCTTTGATCTTGAGAAGGTTGTCTTTGGTTTCCCGGGTGATATTTTCTCTCCAATCGGTCTATTTCGATAACCTCGGGTTGAGTTGCGAGAACTTTGTTTTGTTTCCGTTGATCTTCAGCTTGGCGGGCTATTGTCGTAGCAGAATCGAGAGTAAGGTCATCTTTTAGTTGCAGACGCTCCTTTGTTCGGGAATCTAAAAGTCCCATGACTATACGGTCTCTGATAAGCTCCTCTTTGAGCGTTCCGTAATTGCACTTTTCTGCCAAAACGTGTAGGGCCGTCACATATTGGTCGACGGTTTCCCCCGACAGCTGTATCCGAGCGTTGAACCGAGAACGTTCGAAAACTACGTTTTTCTTGGGTTCAAAATAATCTGTGAAAGCCTTTATCACGTCCTCAAAACTCTTGTTGTCCGTGGATGGCATTATTTGTGTCAAGATTTCCTCGCTTTTCTCACCCATTGCGAATAATAGAACGTCTATCTTTTCCGGTGCTGTTTTACCAGCTAAGTTTGCCACATTCAAATACCTTTGAAAACGTTTTTTCCATAGCGGCCATAATTCGGGCTTCGAGAAATCGAAATTTCCTAGCGGCTGCAGGTTGCTCGCTATCGAGGCGTTCAACTGAACGATCTGCTGGGGCGGTGCTGTGCTGTCCGGCATCTTGGTTAGGCGTATCTCAGCCGACGCTTCCTTGTCGTTGCAAAACTCTTCGTTTTTATTTTCCGGTCCTAACGAATCTCGAGTCTTGAGGCTATTCTTTGTGAACCCGCTTGATTAGTATCCCACTTCTGACACCATGCTTTGTTATTGCGAGACTCTCGAGCCAAGAAGTTTGGGAGAAAAGTAGACACGGGTGCGCCGTACGCTAGTCAGCTCGAGAATGCCGTGGTCTCGCCCATGCGTCGTACTTCACCGCCGCTTGGCGCGCCACCTCGTGACTTCCCCGAGGTTTTCCTTCAGGCGATCCCACGACAATAAATGTATATGCACGAATGTATTACGTCGTATAAAACAGCATGCATAGTTTCCTTTCGTGTTTCTGATTCGTACATTGCGCAATCAGGATCTTATTTGTGTGAACCAAATTTGATCATGTTCTATATAAATACTGTATAAAGAATACTTTTATGCAGTTGAATTTGGCACTCTTCATAGGATTATTATAAAGTTGAATCATATATCTATGAATAGTATATATAGTATGAATATGCCAATGAAAATGAATCATTTTGAATGCGATACGTTTCGTTGTAGTTGAGCCTGTATTATATTCATTATTCGTAGTATTTCATTGAAAATGTATGTACTACGTAATGAAAAATACAGTAACTGCTAACGAAAATGAATCATTCTGAATGCGATACGTCTCATTGAAGTTCAGGCTGTATTATTAATTACTAGTAGTATTTCATTGCGAATTTATGTACTACGTAATGAAAAATACAGTATGACATGTCAATGAAAATGAATCATTTTGAATGCGATACGTCTCATTGCAGTTCAGGCTGTATTATTAAATACTAGTAGTATTTCATTGCGAATGTATGTACCACGTAATAAAGTATACAGTATGTTATTTCAATGAAAATGAATCATTTTGAATGCGATACGTTTTATTGCAATTCAGTCTGTATTATCAATTACTAGTAGTATTTCATTGCGAATTTATGTACTACGTAATAAAGTATACAGTATTAAATTTCAATGACAATGAATCATTTTGAATGCGATACGTTTCATTGCAGTTGAGCCTGTATTATATTCATTATTCGTAGTATTTCATTGAAAATGTATGTACTACGTAATGAAGAATACAGTAACTGCTAACGAAAATGAATCATTCTGAATACGATACGTCTTATTGAAGTTCAGGCTGTATTATTAATGACTAGTAGTATTTCATTGCGAATGTACGTACTATGTAATAAAGAATACGGTATGATTTGTCAATGAAAATGAATCATTTTGAATGCCATACGTCTCATTGTAGTTCAGGCTGTATTATTAATGACTAGTAGTATTTCATTGCGAATTTATGTACTACATAATAAAGAATACAGTATGATATTTCAATGGAAATGAATCATTTTGAATGCGACACGTTTCATTGCAGTTCAGCCTGTATGATTAATTACTAGTAGTATTCCATTGCGAATGTATGGACTACGTAATAAAGTATAAAGTATGATATTTCAATGAAAATGAATGCGATACGTCTCATTGCAGTTCAGGCTGTATTATTAAATAGTAGTAGTATTTCATTGCAAATGTATGTACCACGTAATAAAGTATACAGTATTAAATTTCAATGAAAATGAATTATTTTGAATGCGATACGTGTCATTGCAACTCAGTCTGTATTATTAATTACTAGTAGTATTTCATTGTGAATTTATGTACTACGTAATAAAGTATACAGTATGATATTTCAATGAAAATCAATCATTTTGAATGCGATAAGTTTCATTGCAGTTGAGCCTGTATTATATTCATTATTCGTAGTATTTCATTGCGAATTTATGTACTACGCAATAAAGAATACAGTATGACATGTCAATGAAAATGAATACTTTTTGAATGCGATACATCTCATTGCAGTTCAGGCTGTATTATTAATTACTAGTAGTATTTCACTGCGAATGTACGTACTATGTAATAAAGAATACAGTATGATATGTCAATGAAAATGAATCATTTTGAATGCGATACGTCTCATTGCAGTTCACGCTGTATTATTAATGACTAGTAGTATTTCATTGCGAATTTGTGTACTACGTAATAAAGAATACAGTATTACATTTCAATGGAAATGAATCATTTTGAATGCGATACGTTTCATTGCAGTTTAGGCTGTATTATTAAATACTAGTAGTATTTCATTGCGAATGTATGTACGACGCAATAAAGTATACAGTATGATATTTCAATGAAAATGAATCATTTTGAATGCGATACGTTTCATTGCAATTCAGTCTGTATTATTAATTAGTAGTAGTATTTCATTGCGAATGTATGTACCACGTACTAAAGTATACAGTATGATATTTCAATGCAAATGAATCATTTTGAATGCGATACTTTTCATTGCGAATGTATGTACTACGTAATAAAGAATACAGTATGACATTTCAATGAAAATGAATCATTTTGAATACCATGCGTCTCATAGCAGTCGAAGCATGCAAATTTTCATATTTAAAAACAACACGAATTAATTATTTAATACATATTGCTCGGCCCTGTAAAATGAAAGGCACACAGAGAAGAGTCAAGCACAGTTTTATACACTGCTTTTGGATCGGTGAATTATTTTTGTAACGCAAATAGATAAAAGGATCCACCCTACGTTAAAAACCAATAGGTTTTTATATTGCTGTTGTATATATATATATATGTATATATAACTATCTCGTCGCCATCGTGTACGAGACTAAAAAATGGCCGAAAATATCGGGCTGACTTTGTATATTCACTCTTGATTATATCTAGTCAACTAAATTTCAATTGGAAAAATAACTTTTATTGATGTTTTGCGCTGCTATTAATTACTTGAATCGATGTATACTGAATAAGGCTCAATAATTTTGCTAACAGTAAAAGTGTTTACTATTTTCAATTGCATTTCATAATTTTCTATAGCATCTTTTGTTGTCCCTATCACATCTTTTTCATAAAACTTCATTTTTCATCTAGAATATGATGCGAGTTTTAAGTGCGGGATAAGATTCAATTTGATTCATCCATAGTGCATAGGAAATGTTAGCAGCATAATCGTATCTCTATTATTCAAAAAAAGAAAAGAAAATGTAATCATACGAAAACGATAGAATCATGCCCTACAATGAGACGAAGACGAAAGAATTTAATTGGTCCCTGAATGACAAGGAAATCGTATAAAACTAAACCGCGGCTATGGTATGCATCTGATAGAATTCATCAGTCGCATAGAAATTTATTCAAATTCATAAAGTAGCAATGACGAACTTTACATTACAACAGATGGTATTTTTTATCATGGAAAAGTCACCAATCACCGCCGTATATGTATTATTCGAAATCATTTTCGCCTCGCTTATAGTGTAGATTTTATAAAATCATGCTGTGCAATGAGATACAAACGAAAGAATAGTATTCATATGACGCATGGAAAATGAATTATACGAGAATATGATACGAGTTTTAAATGCGAGATAAGATTCAATTTGATTCATCCATAGTGCATAGGAAATGTTAGCAGGATAATCGTATTTTTATTATGCGAAAAAAAAGAAAAAAATGTAATGATACAAAAACGATAGAATCATGCCCTACAATGAGACGAAGACGAAATAATTCAATTGGTATCCGAATGACAAAGAAATCATATACAACTAAACCGTGGCTAGGGTATGCATCTGATAGAATTCAACGGATCGCATAGAAATCTATTCAAATTCATAAAGTAGCAATGACGAACTTCACATTTATAACAAGGAGCATTGGTTTATATTCGAAACGAACCAATATTTATGCACCACCAAGGGAGAGCGAGATAGGTCCGAAAGGATATCATGAGAATTATGCATTATTCCTATGATGGTTAATAATATTCAATCGGACATTTTTAGCAGGGTATTTCTATACATAAATCAAGTGTAAAATGGGAAACCCCTTTCATAAATGTTCAAAAATGTATTTCTCATACACTATGAAGTTTAGCACAATCTTATAAAGAATACTTTCGTTTTAAAATTGCCCAAAGCGTTTACAAAAACATAATTCATCCCGAAAAACTTTAATTTTTTGAAAAATTGTTTTAACAATTGGCTATGAACAATTGACTGCTCGACTTTTCGGCAAAAATTGTGATATTCGGATTCAGCGGATCAAAATAGATAAAAAAAGTTTAGCTTCATCCATCGAGCTCAAAATTTTACGAACATAAAGTACCGTATCCACATCGAAAAACTTTCAACGCGTTTTTCTCGAAACTATGTTTTTCAAGTCGGTGACCACTATAATTCAAAAACCACTCGATGGATTTGATGAAATTTGGTCTGCTTATTGATAGCAGTAAAAATTAGTCTTTAATCGAAGGATTTTCATTTTTGTCGAAGATTTATATTTTTTAACAATAAACGAACGATTTTTTGGTCGGAAATCGAAAGTTATCTGTCAGAAGCCGCCATTTTGTTAATTAAAAAAAGCTTCGATTAAGGGCTAGATTTATTATCAAACGAATGATTTTTTTGGTTTTCTTCTTTCAGATGACCCAGTAAAAATTTATGATGGTCACCGCAAAGCACTATATGCCGGGTCCGGCAAAGATGGCGATATTTTTATAAATGATCAATATTTTTCTTCGAAAATGTGTACATGTCAAGTTGAAATATAACATAAAAAGTCTGTGCAACCACTTTTGTAAAACAAACTTAATTACTATTTTTAAAAAATATAGAAAATGCGAGTTTTTTCACGCCTCTGACTGCATCTCTCCCCTTGAAGATACGATTGAATGTCCCATTGCAGTCGGAAGCATTTTGTATAATAATCCCTTCTTCAAGCGAGACATATGGACAAAATAGAATGGATTTGTAATGATAGATATAGCCTAGCGGTTTACACGAAGTGGCAAGAAGGTGGGCTTTGCTTGTAAACTCCTCGTAACAGTCGACTAGTGGAATATTCCCCTCTCTGTTAACGATTGTCGGGTCGTCCTCGAGATCCAGTATTTCTCGCATCGTAGAGTGTAATTGGTGTGTGAAATTAGACAGAGTCCGCGTTATATAATTCCTGCCCAGATATTTGAAGCGCACGGCCAAAGGCGGTATTTTGGCCTCCGCCAAGATCACATTAGTCGGCGTTGAAACTCTATATCCCATCGCCAAATGCAGAGCCTTGGTATGAATTCTCTCAAGCTTTAGCGTTTGTTCTTTAGACAATCTGTGGAAAAGAAAACTGCCGTATTCGATTCTCGATCTCACTAAAGCGATGGATCCGTGCCCCACCAAGTGTGACGCGGACAGTCAAGGATTTTTAGGGGATTCTGATATTTCTCTACAAAGTTCTTAATGTGCAGTCCTCATTTCAAATTCGTATGAAGTTGCATGCCTAAAAAGGGCACCTCTACTTTCTTTAAGTGAGACATTCGCAAAGTCAATCTTCCGGGCACCATGAGTTGGCATATGGTTAGCCGCAAATTTTTGCCTTTCGAAGATAATACGAGCAGTTTTTTCGTAAGCCAGGGATAGGCTAATCTGAGATAGATGGTCATCCACCATAGACCATGTCACCTTCAAACAATTCAGTCCATCAGAAAGCAGGGAAGCGGGAGAAGCAATCGCTACGTCGTCAGCATATTGTAGAATTAAACAGTTGGAGCCGACCACGGATTCAAGGTCTCTATAGAATATAACACGTATATAGAATATAACAGACGTACATAAAATATAACAGTGGGCTTAGAACACTATCCTGCGGAAGCCCTCTATATACCCAACGCATCTTATTAATATCCATAAACTTGAAGCTAAGGGATCTAGCTGACACTAGGTTAAAGACAGCAGCCACTAAATTACTCGAGAAGCCAATCCTTTAAAGTTTTTCGATAAAAACATCCGCAAGAACGTTATCGTAAGCCGATTAAATATGTAAGAAGGCGGTAGGCAGAGCCGTGTCCTGTTTGAAGGCTTTAATTATTTCTGTGTATAATATAGAAGGGTTGTCCATACAATACTTTGATCTCCTGAATCCAAATTGGAATTTGAACAATTTATCGTAAAATTCGAACCACCAACTAACTCTATAATTTATCATTTTATTTAATATTTTGTATAGGCACGGGGCTATCCTGCTGCAAATTCCCGTACGGGTTTTAGTGTGGGAATGTGTGGGAACACATGGGGCAGCCAAGGGAAGTGTGGGATTCCGTACGGTTCCCTGTACAGGATGAACATTCCTGTACAGGAGCATGCATGGAAACCTGTGTGGGGCAACGTGGGAAGCTAAATCCTGTACGGGATCATGTGCGGGATCCTGTACGGGAGAACGCAGGAAATAAATTCCTGTACGGGATCCTGTACGGGAAAACACAGGAAATAAATTCATGTACGGGACCTGCATGGGAACCTGTGTGGGGCAACGTGGGAAGCTGAATCCTGTACGGGATCCTGTACGGGAACCTGCAAGGAAACCAGTGTGGGGCAACGTGGGAAGCTGAATCCTGTTCGGGATCCTGTACGGGAGAATGCAGAAAATAAATACCTGTTCAGGAACCTACATGGGAACCTGTGTGGGACAAAGTGGGTAGCTTAATTTTTAAGACAGCGCTTAATAATTAGAATTCGCATTTTCGCCAATCCTCAGGGAACTCGTGCGACAGCAAGATATCATTATAGAGGTCCAACAGCATTAATTTTGCCTCCTTTAGTAGTGCACAAATAACCAGATAGTCAATCCCATCGATACCGGGGCTAGATTTAAGGTTAAGTTTTGAAATTGCGACTTCCAGTTCCAGCTCAATAAAAGGTAGGTCCAAAAAGGCCGTCTTCATTCGTGTTCTCAAAAGAGAGACGTGCGATAGGGGTCCACGGAGGGCATAACTTTTCAATCATATTTTCAATATTGTTCATTTTTTTGTACTATATTCATTTGCGTTATCTTTGAAATTAGATCGATTTTTAAAGCATTTAATTTTTGTCCATAAATAGTTAGGATTTGTATATTTCGGGAGTTTCTCACAGAATTTCTGTAAGTTTTCTTTCTTGATTCGTCTCACCCCAGATAGAACACTAACGTATAATATACGTGTATACGACGTCGCCATCGACGTCTGTAAAACGTATTCAGTACGTACACTGTAGAGCTAAATATCCGTATAATATATGTATATTCTACGTTTATTAAACGGTATATTTTACGTAAATAAGATATCGAAAATACATAAAATATATTGTTTAACCAGCGTAGAATATATGTTCATTATACGGATATTAGCCGAACATTTAACTCTTTAGTATACGTACTAAATACGCCTCATAGACGTCGATGGCGACATCGTATTAACGTATATTATACATACAATAAACGCCTTATATACGAATAAGAAATTCATAAAAGATGTATACGTATGGTATCGTATTTTACACGTATGGTATACGTAAAAATACGTATGGTAAATGTATCGCATACGTATACCATAGATATGGTTGTATACATATATGGTATACCATATACGTATAGAATAAGTATTTGATACGTATGGTATATGTAAAAATCGATCGAAAAAAATAACATTTCATTGGTAGAATGTCATTAGATTTTTTATTCATTGCCATGTTCTTCCGTAATTGCGATTCAAAGTTTAAATATGTACTGAGCCCATCTTATTGTATAAAGAGTGCCGGCGTGTTCGTCATCCGTGACAGCAGTACTCATCTTTTTTATGGCAGCGGTGCCCATCATTTTTTAAATTCCTTGGCGTCAAGACGCTGCCGCGTCTCTTGATATGTGCCAAGAATTCAATTATATAGCCAGATAACCAAGCGCACTTGTTACGGCGTACCAAGGTTGTACCCTACGGCGTACTCCACATCAGCGGTACATCTGCCGTCCGTGGTTATCTGGGCATTAGTGTTATGTATTTATATGGTGTATGATATATATATATATGTATATATTGTGACGTTGCGTCACAAGGGAGATAGAGGAAAAGCCCGCGTGACCACGCTCGGGCTTAGTCTCCGCCACGCACCTTTAATCGGAAAAATTAGCATGTTAATATTAAGGTTGTTTAAGTTATTTTATCATATAGAAGCTGCGACACAATCCCCCCCGTCCTTCCCGCACCCCCTTATGGCGATCGCGACACGACCACGCGGACTGTCGACGGGGGCCTCGTCAGTCCGGCCGCCGACTCCGAGAGCCATCAACGCCATCTCCCACCGACGTGGAAAGTGGACTGGCCGCCCGGGAGCATCCTGCTGCCATCTCCCGAGTCTCCAGCCTACCGCGCGTCAGGAGAGACTGCAGCTCTCGCGTGGTATGGCTGGCGAGCGCCGTACCGACTCGGGCGCTCAACGATTCGGGAGGGACAAGACGGAGGATATCGACCGAAACGGCGAGCCACAAGGACCGAGATCCAGAATTGATCGGAGGTCCGTCGTCTAGTACGGGATTGGGCGAGACGAGGAAGGCGACCGGCGTGGACCGTCATTAAGTCCTGCAGCGTGGCCGAGCGAGGTTACCGTCAAAAAAGGAAAGCGAAGCCGAGAAGTCCGAGCGAAAAAGGAGATAGAGCGAGAGAGAGGAAAATATTGTCGAAGCGATCGAGGAAATAGTCTCCGCGAAAAGTGTAAGTTCGCCTCTTTCTTTTCTCTTTGCGAGAGCGGCTAGCTAAAGCCGAAAGCATCAGTTCGGGAAATCTGGTCGCACGGGCGACCGTTAAAAATTCGTTCCCTTCACCCCTCCTCCGGCAGTCCTGATCGTCGTCCCAATTCCGTGCGGGTCGCAAATAAATAAAGTTTATAAATTAGAGTAATGAGTAATAGAGTCAGTGAGAATGCGAGTCAATCCGAGCCCTAGGCTCGAGTACAGGCCAAACGATCGCGAATCAGTATAAAAAGGTGTCGTGGCGGATGCCCGGTGCCCCTCTTGAGAATTCCCCTCGCGCGCGCGTAGCCGCGGCCGCCTCGTGTAGCACGACCGTCGGCCGACTCGAGTAACAGTCCCCGTGAGAATACATCGCGGCGTGATAAAATCGCGCAAGTAGTGTTTTGAGATTTTCGGTTTTTGTGCCGTATTAATTCGAGTAATATAAAATAACGTTAAATATTTGTGGTCCAAGACAAGTGGCCATCGTGTTCGAGAACCCCGTCCGTCCCCAGATACCCTGAGACGTCCCCCTTTGCGATTAATATAGTCACACGCTCGCCGGCCGAAGGCGGCGTTTGTTTTGGTTTTTTTTTGTTCAGTTCGAGATTGAGTACGCGTTAAGAGCGTTGCCCGAAAAAGGCTGGCGCCCAATATAAATTTACGAAATTTATGAAGAGAAAATATTAAACGGGTCGAGAAAATAGCGTTGGGACTTCGCGTGTCCGGTAACCAGTCAAATAATTCGAATCAAAATTATTATCATTGCGAAATCGTTTTTATTATATCGAGTCTTCTTTCATTATTTGTTTTGGTAATCTATCACTTAACTTCTTTTTTTTTGTATCGAGCTTTACTGAGTTGTTCTGTGTTAAATAAATAATATTCGGAATTTTATCAGTTGTCGAACCAGTATTACGTTTTCCTCCCCCCTCCCGCCGCCTACAGTAACACGCGATACCCGTCATAAAATTGGCGCCCAACGTGGGGCCCGAAAAAACTTTCGTTTTTTTTTTAAAAGAGCCCACCACGACTATTATTGTTATTAAATTATTATTATTAATTTTTTAATTAATAATAATTATTTTTCAAGAATTATTATTTTTCGTTTCAGTGACAAAACATTTTTCGGTGTGAACGACTTATACTGAATGGTTTTCTTTTGGTTTCGTGAGAAATAATAATTACCCCCCACTCCTGACAGGTATAGCGTGTCCCGCCACGGCACTCACACTTCAAGAATATTGAAAGGATCGGAAAAATTCGGACGACCGAGTTTCCGTTTAATAGTCGCAACTGATTATTTTTTTTTGAGTTTCGCTAACAATTAAATAGAAAATAAAATTGTTTTTTTTTGTTTTAGCGATTGGAATTTATTTTTGCATATTTTGAGCGACAGCACTTACCCTTTATTCCCCTAGAACCCATAATTGCTTGTGTACTTGGCAATTTGCTTCTTTTTGTTGGCTTGCGACTTTTCTGGCCGTGGAGTGCCAAGAAAAGTCGTAGTATTTTGGCGTTATTGCTCTGGCAATTGAAAATTTGATTTTTGCATTATTGCTCTGGCAATTGAAAATTTGATTTTTGCGTTATTGCTCTGGCAATTAAAAATTAATTTGGCATTATTGCGCGGGCAATTAAAAATTTAATTTAGCATTATTGCTTGGGCAATTAAAATAGTTTTTTTTGTTTGCATTGCGTTGGCAATTTAGAAGCAGTTGTTATTGCTTAAGGGAATACCGCTTGAATGAAGAATACTGAGCTGACTTTTTCTTTGTGAATTGTTGCCTTACTTACGATTTTTTTTCCATACTACGCTATTCGTTTCTTTGTCGGAATTGATTTTTTTTATGAAATAATATTATTGAGTACCTGTTTTTTTGTGTTTTGTTGCCCTTGTGTTTTTTTTTGCAATTGGTACCGATTGGCCATTTGTTTTATTTTTTTTTTTCAATTCCGAAAATATTGTGGAATAGCTTAGTACTGACACGGATTTGGTTTGCTTAGTATTTTTGTGTATTTTACGATGACTCTTGACATGACGGAATAAATTCCCATTTTCTTTGTTTGTTTGCGCTTTATCGTTTTCCTCGCTGACCATGCATATCCCCCCCAATTTTTTTCACGTTTTGGTGAAGTGCTGACCCCTCCCCCAATATATTTTCGTTACAAAGCCCTCATAAAGACCGCGACGCTGAGCCCCTCGCGAACGGTCACCCCAACCCTAAACGACCCCCAAATATTTGCTATTCTTTTGTGGGGCCTCCTGAATAATTTAAGGAACATTTTATTGTTTTAGCTGGGAATCAGACATCCCTTAAGGAATAATTATTCAGTTGGCGGAATAAAGTAAAGAGTAGAAGACTCGACAACCCTGAAATTTTCTCGGCATTAAGGGAAGTTTTAGGAGAATATTGCGTTGTCAGAGTCCAGGAAATAATACTCCCTTGGGAACTTAGAATCAGTTTATCCAAATAAACCGAAGTAACGTTACAGTCCCAGGGAGTAGAGTCAACAAACGAATTGTCGAGTAAGACTTTCCATTGTTTGTTTATTGGGGTATTTTTCTCTTAGAAATTGAGTTATTGAAGCCATTGGGTTTTACTCAATTTTTTCTTGGGTTTTGGTTTTGACCCAAGATTTATATTCCGTTTTAACCGTGCCGCGAAGTAATCGCGAGCGGTTTGCCCTCCCCAACCCCCCAAATTTTTCGTTTATTGCGTTTAGCATATCCGCAACATGTCCGATTTCCCGGTGACGACGAGTACCGTCACAAACCCCACCCGTACGTCCTCCATTATGACCACATCCCCAATAGACCACCCCCGAGGACCGACATCACCCCTCTCAATGGACGTAGCCGACCTTTCGCTGAAGGCTACGGAAGAAAGGATCGCCCGACAACAAATTGAGCGGTTGAAGACGATGCGGGACATCCTAGCTGCCTGTGACCGAGCGGGCCTCAACACGGATGGGACACAAAGCGAAGTACAGGATCGTCTCATCCGGCACGAAATAAGGACACGGATTCCAGGAGCTTCGATTCGTTGGGATGTCAGGAAGGATGAACGGGGGGACGCCCCACCCCCATTCACGCTTGCGGCTGCATTGGCCGACCCACTGACGAATACGCTATTCGGATCATCGACCGCTGACAGCCGCCAACCCCCGACATACGAGGAGTATCGGCCAACACAGAGGCGGACGAGGACGCCGCCACCCCACGGGTCCCAAGAAGAGGCAGCGGGTCCGGATTACCCCGATAGAACGCCAACGCCATCGCCAAGGAGACTGCCGGTCCAGCGGGATCGGAGATCGGCAACAGGAAGGGTCAGTCCGACACCCGCGCCCCGAGGGAACGTCACCGTAGCCCCCGACCGTACCGCGGTCACCTTTACCCTTCCCCCTTCCCAGTCACCCCACCATCCATCCCAAGCCTTCCCCACATCTAGCCCAACTGCCACAGGATTGTTCAGGATCAGCGGTAGCCAGGAGTGGCCACCGCATGACACGAATACCCTGTCGGCACCCACCCCCCGGAACAGTACGCGAATAGTACCCCTCCCAAAGGCTCGGTCGCGACATGCAGACCCTCCCCCTCCCCGACCCCGATCACAGCAGGACTCGTCACAAAATTACGACTCGCAAGGGCCACGCCATGCGAGAGGAATAGACCATTCGCAGAGATACGGACCCCGATTCGCGGCAAATCCGGACGAAGATGCCGAGGAATTTCTGTGGAGGATGCACGAATATTGCATCTCAAGGAAGCTTGCAGAGAAAGATCTGATGGACGCCCTTTCCGAGGCTTTCACCGGTGACGCGCTTCTATGGTTGAGAGTAGAACAAGAGGAATGGAGCTCGTACGATGAATTCGTATTCTACTTTCGGGAACGATTCGGCCATGATGACCTGCAGGAACGTCTCCGAAAGGAAATAGAACTCCGCACGCAGGGGCCGGGAGAGCCTATGGCGGAGTTCCTCGTGAAAATCAGGACCTTCTTCAACCACCTAAGCCCACCGTTGAGTAAAGAGACTCAACTGGATATATGCTGCGAGAATCTGCACCCGGATTACGCCGAGTACATCCAGCGGAAGGATGTAAGCAGCTTCCTCGATCTCGAGCGGCTGGGACGCAGCCGCGAGATATTTTGGGGAAAGGCGAAGGCATACAGGGCACCGCCGAAAAAGGGTCTGACATTCGTGCCCTCTGCATCGTATGAACAGCGTGGCCGGGAGGCCCGCATGAAGATAGCCGCCCTGAAGGAGCTAGAGGAATACGAGCATGCCGAGTATGAGGAGCCCTACCCCTCTCCCCCCCTACCCATAAATCTCCGAGGCGAACCCCTCGCCAGAACACCTCCGACTCAACCGCGAAGACCAAGAGTCGTAGCGGCTACCCCAAGAAGGCGAGGCAGCCTCAGAAACCCCCTTCCCCACCTAAACTCCCATCGCCCCCTTGCTCCCCACATACCTGGAAAAACCTGCCAGCAAAACCCCCCGCCAATCCCCCACTAATTCCCCAAAGCCCGTCCCCGAAACAACCTCGGCCCAGCAATCCTGAAGGACCTGGCCCGAGGTGTTATAACTGCCGGCAACCGGGGCACCGTTACCGGAATTGCACGCAGCTAATGGGCCGATTCTGTAGAATCTGTGGATGGCCCGGATGCGACGTGAATTCATGCCGTAATTGCGAACGAAAGCGTTCGGAAAACGCCCGGTCTGGGGGGGCAGTAAGCCCCTGTGCCTCCCGACGGTCGTTAAAAAAGGAGAACCTCCTTCGGATGCCCCGACCCCAGCCGCAGTCAGACTGTGCTATGACGAGTGTAGCACCAGAGCGGCAGGCAGAGTCCAACTGGCCCCCGACAGAACCAGAAACCGAAACAGACTTATTCCCGTGCGAACATATGGCTCCCCGAGAGGAGGAAGGTGTGGCTGACCGAGAAGAAATATTTATCGGAGCTTTAAGTATGGATGCTCGCCACCACTTATGGATTAACGTGGGTGGCGAGCTCCTATTGGCGTTGGTAGACCCTGGTTCTATGAAAACGTACCTCGGGCTGGAGGTAGCAAGGAGGAGAGGACTTCTCTTGCAACCGATAGTGGAGGGCGTTCGGGTCGCCAGCGGGGCAGTAGTTCCGGTAGACGGGGCAGTCACACTGACCTTCGATCTCGCAGGAAAAGTCCAATCCCTCCAGGTACGAGTAGCCACGTTAGGCTACGAATTTGTTATGGGGATTGACTTCTTGAGATTATTGGGAATGCGTGTGGCAGCAGGCTTGGAACCTGCCTTGGTCTCGGCAAATAGACGTCTAGAGTCCCTTCTGGACGAGTTAGCATCCCCCTCACAGGACGGACAGTTAGGACAAACGAACCTGACGCAACATTACATCGACGTGCAAGGGTACCCCGATATCCGACAGAAGCCCCGTACAATTTCCCCGTACCTCCTCCGAATAGCCCAAGCCGAAGTCGATAAAATGGTCCAAGAGGGAGTGATCGAGAGGACAAAGAGCTCTTGGCTGAGTAACCCGGTGATCGTCCCGAAGCCAGGCGGAAAGCATCGTTTCTGCATTGACTATCGCGACGTGAACGGGGTAACAATGAAGGACGCCTACCCTCTTCCCAATATGGATCGGATCTTGGATGGTCTTCGGCTAGCCCGGTTCATCTCAAAGTTGGATCTGAGCCAGGCTTATTTCCAGATCCCGGTAGACCCCCAAAGTCGTCCTGTAACCGCCTTCGCCGTTCCTGGCCGAGGACTTTTCCAGTTCAGGAGAATGCCGTTCGGGCTGACGAACGCACCAGCGACGTTTCAGCGGCTGATGGATCAGCTCATCGATCCGGCATGGAAGCCTCATGTCTACGCGTAGCTCGATGACGTGATCATCGCCACCGACACCGAAACCGAGCACTTCGAGTATTTGAGCATTGTCCAGGAAGTCTTCCGAGCCGCAGGGCTCACTATCAACCGGGAGAAAAGCGAATTTTTCTGCCCGGAAGTAATGTATCTAGGATACGCCATCGGCCGGGACGGATTGAAGGCAGACCCGGAAAAAGTTGCCCCCACCCTAGCATACCCTCCACCCAGGACCCTTCGGCAATTACGCCGTTTCCTGGGAATGGTAGGGTGGTACGCCCGATTCTTGCCCACCCTTTCGCGGGATAAAATTCCCCTGACCGAGCTTCTGAAAAAGGACGTTCCCTGGAACTGGGGGACCGAACAGCAGGAAGCCTTCGAGTCTCTCCAGGAAGCCCTAAGTCAGACCCCTATCCTAGCCCGACCCGATTTCACCCGCCCTTTCGTCCTTCAGACAGACGCCAGCGACTCGGCCGTGGGAGCCGTCCTGACGCAGGAATTGGACGGTGAAGAACATCCGATCGCGTTCGCCAGCAGGGTGCTGAGTAACGCCGAACGTAAATACACCGTCACAGAGAAAAAGTGCTTGGCGGTAATTTGGACAATGAGGAAGTTTCGACCGTACATCGAAGGCACTCACGTTACTGTCATCACCGACCACAACAGTCTCCAGTGGCTAAGGAATCTGAAAGACCCTTCTGGACGATTAGCCCGGTGGGCACTCTCGATGCAGGCATGGGACCTGACGATCGTCCATAAGAAAGGAACCCTTCATGTTGTCCTTGATGCCCTTTCCCGCATGTACGAGGACACCGACGCGGCCTCAGCCGCGCTCGGAGAAAGTACCGACCGCTGGTACCTGGACAAGGTACAGAACGTCCGTGAATTCCCATGGAAATACCCGAGCTGGAAACTCGAGGACAACAAGCTGTGCTACCATCGGCCGCATTCAATCATCGATCCGACGATTGTGGACTTGGACGCCTGGAAGCATGTCTTGCCGGCCGAGACTAGGCCGCGAGCAATGGAGGATGCCCATTAAGGATGGCTGGCCGCCTGGGTACTGATAAAACGTATCAACGGGTCATCCAGGATTTCTTCTAGCCAGGCGTATTCCAAGATGTAGCACGATACGTGGCGCGTTGTCCCGTCTGCCAGCTTCACAAAGTTTCGCAATTACCCCCGTTCAGCTTGATGCGAGAGCGCAGCACAGAAGGTCCATGGTGCGTAGTCGCTGCCGACGTAATGGGTCCGTTTCCCCCCAGCAAAGCGAAGAACCGTTACGTCGTTGTCTTCCAGAACGTCATCACGAAGTTCGTGAAGGCTAAGGCGCTCGGTAGTGCTACCGGCGCCACAATAATGAAGGCATTCGAGACTCTGGTGGTCAACCAGTACGGTTGTCCCCAATACTTCCTGACCGACAACGGAACGGAATTCGTGAATACGCACGTAACGCGGTATTTGGACGAGCTCAGAATTCACCAGACAACGGTGCCGCCTTACCACGCGCAGGCGAATCCGTTTGAGCGAGTCAACCGGACTCTGAAGACAATGATAACATCGTACGTGGGAATGGATCACCGAGACTGGGACGCCCACCGGCCGGAATTATGTTTCGCGATGAACACGGCCGTGCAGTCCTCCACCCAGATGATCCCCGCATTTTTTAATTTTGGCCCTAGCCCCCGCCCAGCCAAAAGCCTCCGAGACGAAGTCCCTGAACCCCCCAAATTAACCCCAGGAGACCCGGAAGTTTGATCCAATCGGATGCAGCCGTTACCTCTGCTTCACGACTGGGTTCGGAAGAACCTAGAGGCCGCCGCGAAAATCAGGTGGGAGATGTAGTTCTGCGTAAGAACCGAGTTCTGTCGTCAGGAGCGCAGAACTTCGCCGCCAAATTGGCGCCGCGGTATAGCGGCCCCTTTCGTATCCTGGCGGTGCACTCCCCTGTAGTATATGAGCTCGAGGATCCGACGAGTCGTTGCAACCCACGAGTTCACATTAAGGATTTGAAGCCCTTCCGGGACCCGCAAGGAGTCCCAACCCCAGAAGAAGAGGCAGCCCCTCACCCAGCGATTGCCGACCCGAGCAGGCCGCGATCACCAGCTACAGAAGTCCCAAGCCCAAAACGGCGTCGCCGTAGCGGGCCACATTCCCAACATTCGAAGCAGGTAGAGCTTTCCGACGCCCACCTTTTTGACCTGATCTCGCGCTTAGAACGACACGGACAGTAGGATCAGGGACAGAATCACGCTTCTTAATGCTGCTTTGAGTGCTAAATTGGGTTGTGCGAAATGCATGCCCCCTACCGATGCCCCACACCTAAATTCTATCCTGATGCCCCAAATGCCCTCTCCCCCTGCCGATGTCCCACAACTAAATCTTACCCTGATGCCCCAAATTCCCCCGTCTCCTACCGATGTCCCACACCCGATGTCCTTACCTTGATGCCCCAAATTCTCCCTTCCCCTACCGATGTCCCCCCACCCAAATCCCATCCTGATGCCCCAAATCCTACCCCCACCTATTTTCCCCAAAACGATATCCTGCCTCCTAAGGCCTGGCCCTAGAACAGCTTCACGAACGGCCAAGGAAGCCGCGATGAAGAAGAAGCCAGCAACCAGCGAGTCAACGTAGTCATCTAGAGATTAGATATGGTGAAAGGCCAAGGAAGCCTCGCCGGAAGTCCCAGCGAGCATCGAGATACTCATCGGATGGTGGAGCTACAGAACGACTGACGACAGTACCTGAGTATGCGACGAACGACTACCAGTAGGGCAAAGTCACCGCAAAGATTAAAGAAACTAAGGTAACCAGTCTGTGATTTAATTGTAGGAAATGTATCGCTCCAGTATTACGAGTAACTTCAGCCAGCGGGTATTAACAGTGACTGCCGCCAGCCTAGTACTCAAGTACACCCTTCCTTACAATATCCATTCCGGCTCCTCCCCTGAAGTGAAGAAAGCATAACTGAATAACCGCTCTTGCAGGAAAAGAGGGGAGTACTCCAGTTTAAGCAGGGGGGAGTTGTGACGTTGTGTCACAAGGGAGATAGAGGAAAAGCCCGCGTGACCACGCTCGGGCTTAGTCTCCGCCACGCAGCTTTAATCGGAAAAATTAACATGTTAATATTAAGGTAGTTTAAGTTATTTTATTATATAGAAGCTGCGACACAATACCCTCCGTCCTTCCCGCACCCCCTTATGGCGATCGCGGCACGACCACGCGGACTGTCGACGGGGGCCACGTCGGTCCGGCCGCCGACTCCGAGAGCCATCAACGCCATCTCCCACCGATGCGGAAAGTGGACTGGCCGCCCGGGAGCATCCTGCTGCCATCTCCCGAGTCTCTGGCCAACCGCGCATCAGAAGAGACTGCAGATCTCTCGCGGTATGGCTGGCGAGCGTCGTACCGACTAGGGTGCTCAGCGACTCGGGAGGGACAAGACGGAGGATATCGACCGAAAGGGCGTGCCACAAGGATCGAGATCCAGAATCGATCGGAGGTCCGTCGTCTGGTACGGGATTGGGCGAGACGAGGAAGCCGGCCGGCGTGGACCGTCACTAAGTCCTGCAGCGTGGTCGAGAGAGGTTACCGTCAAAAAAGGAAAGCGAAGCCGAGAAGTCCGAGCGAAAAAGGAGATAGAGCGAGAGAGAGAGAGGAAAATATTGTCGAAGCGATCGAGGAAATAGTCTCCGCGAAAATTGTAAGTTCGCCTCTTTTTTTCTCTTTGCGAGAGCGGCTAGCTAAAGCCGAAAGCATCAGTTCGGGAAATCTGGTCGCACGGGCGACCGTTAAAAACTCGTTCCCTTCACCCCTCCCCCGGCAGTCCTGATCGTCATCCCAATTCCGTGCGCGTCGCAAATAAATAAAGTGTATAAATTAGAGTAATGAGTAATAGAGTCAGTGAGAATCCGAGTCAATCCGAGCCCTAGGCTCGAGGACAGGCCAAACGATCGCGAATCAGTGTAAAAAGGTGTCGTGGCGCATCCCCGGTGTCCCTCGTGAGAATTCCCCTCGCGCGCGCGTAGCCGCGGCCGCCTCGTGTAGCACGACCGTCGGCCGACTCGAGTAACAGTTCCCGTGAGAATACATCGCGGCGTGATAAAATCGCGCAAGTAGTGTTTTGAGATTTTCGGTTTTTGTGCCGTATTAATTCGAGTAATATAAAATAACGTAAAATAGTCATGGTCCAAGATAAGTGGCCATCGTGTTCGAGAACCCCGTCCGTCCCCAGATACCCTGAGACGTCCCCCTTTGCGATTAATATCGAGTCACCCGCTCGCCGGCCGAAGGCCGCGTTTGTTTTGGTTTTTTTTTGTTTAGTTCGAGATTGAGTACGCGTTAAGAGCGTTGCCCGAGAAAGGCTGGTGCCCAATATAAATTTACGAAATTTATGAAGAGAAAATATTAAACGGGTCGAGAAAATAGCGTTGGGACTTCGCGTGTCCGGTAACCCGTCAAATAATTCGAGTCAAAATGATTATCATTGCGAAATCTTTTTTTATTATATCGAGTCTTCTTTCATTGTTTGTTTTGGTAATCTATCACTTAACTTGTTTTTTTTTGTATCTAGCTTTACTGAGTTGTTGTGTGTTAAATAAATAATATTCGGAATTTTATCAGTTGTCGAACCAGTATTACGTTTTCCTCCCCCCTCCCGCCGCCGACAGTAACACGCGATACCCGTCATAATATATATATATATATATATATATATATACACATATATATATATATATATATATATATATACATTTATATATATATTGTCACGTGGCAGAATTTAAGACCCCCAAAGTCACCTTAAGGCGGCCCTCTCGCTCGGATTTCATCCTCGTACGGGAGCCCGAGCGTGCCGTTGTCGTTTATTATTTATTTATCTTGTTGTCCCTTGATATATTTATTCTTTTTATTATATAATTATATTCTTTTTTTTTATTATTCGTTTGTGCGATATGGTACGATGGCGCGCGGGAAATGGCGGTCGTCTCGGAAACCTCGAGATTCTTCCCACAGCAGCGGCCTCGTATCTTCCAGTCGGGGTGCGCCTCGTCGATCTTGCCCTCGCTCGAGAGTTCGAGGCGATTCTCCTCGGCCCACGTTCTGGAACGCTCCTCCACCACGATCGGCGGAGGGAAGCGGTATTTGATCGGCAGGCGTTCGGCTACGCAACCGTCCAGGCTGACGCGTCAGGCAACCAAAGAAGCCGGCACCCTCTCCGCCTCGAACGTATGGCGTATGATAAACGAACCTACGGCAGCCGGCTGGTCCTCAATCCCTCTCGGTCGGTAACGCCGCGTCCGCCCGACCTTGGCACGTCGCATCAACGCCGTGGGCACGAATCGCTGCGACACTCGATGCGCTGGGTAGGATCGACGGGCTGAGACTGGACCCGTCAACGGTCATCGTACTCGCCATCGTCATCGTCACCGTTATCGCCATCGTCATCGTCATCGTTACCGTCATCGTACCCATCATTTTAATAAGATCTAATGTTTAATTTTGGCGCGGTAACGGCTGACGCGAATGACGGAGAGGAGGGGTGAACGGCTGAGACGGAGACCTCGAGTCAACCGTCTCGCTCGCGGAAAAGGACTTGACCACGGAAATCCGAGTGAGACGGTCGACGAGTAAAATGAATTGTTGGGGAATAATCAAGTTGGTCTGTGCAATGTGGCCGCCCCCGGCGTAAAGGGAAAATTTTACCGTCGAGTTAGAGAAATGTCTCCGTCATTCGCGTGTGCATCGTTTCGGGTCGCGGTGCAGGGAGGAACGTGGCTGGTCCTTTGTGTAATTTTCGTGTTGGTTATTATTGTTGTCCCGTTGTGAGAAAGAGTGAGAGAGAAAAGAGATAGGCCGGCCGGCGGCCTTATATAATTTTATATCGAATCATCCGCCGAGGAACGACTCGGAATTAATAAAGTGTGCTCTCTCTCTGCAAGTGTTTATTTATTTATTTTGTTGTGTTGCATAAGTGTTTAGCCCCTGACCCCGCCACTCTACCTGAAGAAGAGCTGTGCTAGTCGGACAAATCGGTCGTCTCGCCCTACCGCTCGGCGAGCCGCTAACGCGGCTGGCGCCCCGGGAAAAATCGCTGGGCGGAGGCGCGACGACCTTTTGTGACGCGAAGGGTGTAGCTGGAATTTTCCGTCACAATATATATTGTGACGTTGCGTCACAAGGGAGATAATGGAAGAGCCCGCGTGACCACGCGCGGGCTCTGTCTCCGCCACGCACCTTGTTCGGAAAAATTCACATGTTAATTTTAAGGCATTTTTAAGGTATTTTTATTGTATAGAAGCCGCGACCCTATCCCTCTCGTCCTTCCCGCACCCCTTATCGCGATCGCGGCACGACCACGCGGACTGTCGACTGGGGCCACGTCGGCCCGGCCGTCGACTCCGAGAACTAGCAACGCCATCTCCCGACGACGCGGGCAGTGGATTGGCGGTCCGATGGCACCCCGCTGCCATCTCCCTAGTCTCCGGTCTAACGCGCGCGTCAAGAGAGACTGCAGCTCTCGCGCGGTATGGCTGGCGAGCGCCGTATCGACAGGGGCGCTCCGCGACTCGGGAGGGGAAGGATTCATCAGGGCGATCGACCAAAAGGGCGAGCTACGACGATCGAGACGCAAATCCATAGGAGGTCCGTCGTCTAGAACGGGATTGGGCGAGAGGAGGAAGCCGGCCGGCGTGGACCGGCACTAAGTCGTAGAGCGTGGTCGAGCGAGGATTCGAAGCGAGCAAAGTCCGAGCGCATAACGAGAGAGAGAGAGAGAAAGAAAGAACGTAGATCAAGGAAATCTTCCCCGTGCGAACGTAAGTTTTCCTCTTTTCTCCTTGTGCAAGAGCGGCTAGCGAAAGCCGATTAGAGTCAGTTCGGGAAAATTGATCGCACGGGCGATCGCCAATTCGTTCCCTTCCCTCCTCCCCCAGCAGCCCTGCTCGTCGTCCCAAGTCCGTGCGCGTCGCAATAAATGAAGTGTAAACTAGATTAAGGTAATTAAAATCAGTGCGTGCGATTACAGTCATTAGCCGAAAAATTGCGTTATAATTAGCGCGAGACACGTGTAAAAAGGTGTTCGTGGCGGATCCCCGGTGTCCCTCGCGAAAGTTTCCCTCGCGCGCGCGAAGCCGCGTCCGCCTCGTGTAGCACGACCGTCGGCCGACTTGGGTGACGCTGCCGCGAGAGTACCTCGCGGCGCGATAAAATCGCGCAATTGGTATTTCGAGATTTATAGTTTTTTTTGAGTGTATTAATTCGCGAGTTACAAAATAAAATTTGAAATAGTCGTGGTCCAAATTAAGAGGCCATCATTTCGAGAACCCCGTCCGTCCCCAGATACCCTGAGGCGTCCCCATTTCAGTTTGTATCGAGTCATACGCTCGCCGGCCGAAGGCCGCGTTTGTTTTGGTTTTTTTGAGCCTGAAAACTTTGCGTATGCGTTAAGCGCGTTGCCCAAGAAAGGCTAGCGCCCAACTTACCACAATTAATAAATTGACAGAAAATATTACACGGGTCGAGAAATAGCGTTTGGGACTTCGCGAGTCCAGTAACCCGTCAAATAATTCGAGTCAAAGTTATTATCATTCGGAATTCGTTTAAATTATATCGAGTCTTCTTTAATAATTGGTTTTTGTAATTTATCACTTAAATTCATCTTTTTGTTTTGTATCGAGCTTTCATTTCCTTAGTGGTGTAAAATAAATTATATTTGAATTTTTGTTGGTGTTGAGCCATCAGTAATTTTCCCATTCCCCCTCCCGCCGCCTACGTTAACACGCGATACCCGTCATAAAATTGGCGCCCGAAGCGGGGCCCGAAAAAACTTTCGTTGTTTTTAAGAAAAGAGCCCACCACGACTATTATTGTTATTAAATTATTATTGTTAATTTTTTACTTAATAATAATTATTTTTCGAGAATTATTATTTTTCATTTCAGATTAAATAAAACATTTGGTCGGAGTAAACGGTTCAAATTGAATAGTTTTTTTTGTGCGTTTCTTGCGAAAATAATAATTACCCCCACCCCTGATAGGTGGGGGTAATTATTATTGAATAGCTTGTCCCGCCACGGCACTCGCACTTCAAGAATATTGAGAGGATCGGAAAAATTCGGACGACCGAGTTTCCGTTTAATGGTCGCACTTGATTATTTTTTTTTACGTGACAACGTCTTATAATTCGATGGAGCCGGCTGCACGCACGAAAAAACATGACTCATGCGGCGTTACCTCGCTCTGAGGCGTTCCATTTAAGGCTTGAAGTGCAAGCGAGAGCGCGGAACGAGCGACAAAGAGGCACAATCGGCCTCCGCGTTCGGCAGCGTTCGGCAGCGTTCGACATCTGTCTCTCTCCTACTTGAGTGATGGCCTCTGCACACTGCGAGCGACGAGCGACGAGCGATCAGCGATATCCAATGGCAACGTCACTCTCATAGAGCATTTCCGTCATACTCGAGCTCTCATTGGATATCGCTCATCGCTTGTCGCCCATCGCGCGCAGTGTGCAGAGGCCATGAGCGATGCGTCCGCGTGGACAGCTGCTATACAATAATACATGTACATGTTTTCTTCAAGTATGAAGTGCAGTGAAAAGTGAATCCGGTGTCAATTGTTTATAGCAACGATAATTGCGGCGATAAAGGTAATGATTCTTTCGATATTAAATATATGTTCAGTGATATATTGTCGAATATTCGTGCTTTCATCATTAAAATAAATAGCATCGGTCCGCTAGTGCAGCGATTGTAGGTTATGCTATGATTGACAAAACTATAACAATAAGTTAACAGAACTATTTCACGATGAGTAAAAATCAATTGCTTTACTATTCGATCGAAATAATTATCGAGCGTAGCTATGATTTCAAAAAATTAAAACACAAATGTTAAATCTTCCACATATCATAACAACGTGTCTGAAATGACAGGTTGGACCAGCCAGCCGTCAAAGGGAACAATTTTCTCCTATATCAAACACATTGCGGCGGGCTTTTTAAAAGCTAGAGTTACAAAAATTTTAATGATGTTTGCCAATTTTTAAATTTTAAATTTAAGATTTATGAACAATAATTTAATCACAGTTTATTCTTATAATAAATTATTCAAAATTATTACTTTTTTACAACAAATTACAATTAAATTTGCAAAAATAATTAAGTAACTAATTGAACAACAACTTTTATTCAGTTCACTTGCTGAAAGAAATAATGTCAATACAAAATTTATTTTTATAAAATAATAAAATCAAAAATTAAATTTTAACAGTCGAGTAGAAATTTAAACAATAAATTTTATTCAAGTATTTTGTAAATTTAAAATGATTTTCTGAAAGAAGAATTTTATGAAAAAATAAAAGTTGTAAAACAATTGCTCAAAGCACATTCATACTTGTAAAAAATATGTACATTGTAAAAAAAATAAATAAAAATTGACATAATTGTATTTATGCGTACAAATAAATGTAACTTGATCAATTCAATTATGATTTCCATTTACCTCCTTCTCTATATCCATACAAAATATCTATCAAACAAACAAAATTAAAATTTTCTTTTGAAAAATGAAACCATTCCATCAGTATTTTCTTATGACGTTGTCACGTTCAACTATCGTCAGTAAACCGACTTTACAGGCAACCGATTTTTGAGTTTGCTAACAATTGAATAGAAAATAAAATTGTGTCAGCGATTGGAATCTATTTTTTTTGCACATTTTCGGCGACCGCACTTATCCTTTTTCCCCTAGAACCCATACTTGCTTGCATACTTCGCAATTGAAATTGTTATTTTTGTAGTATTGCTTTGGCAATTAAAAATTAATTTTGCGTTATTGCTCTGGCAATTAAAAAAATTAATTGGTGCATTATTGCATTGGCAATTAAAAAATTAATTTGGCATTATTGCACGGGCAATTGAAAATTTGATTTTTGCGTTATTGCTCTGGCAATTAAAAAATTAATTTGTGCACTATTCCGCTAACAATTAAAATTTGATTTGGCGTTATTGCTCGGGCAATTAAAATAGCTTTTCTGCATTGTTGCTTTGGCAATTGGGAAGTATTTATTATCGTTTAAGGGAATACCGCTTGAATAAAGAATACTGAGCTGATATTTTCTTTTTTGGTGAATTGAGCCTCACTTAAGATTTTTGCATACTGCGCTGTTCGTTCATTTTGTCGGAATTGATTTTTTTTTTATGAAATAATATTATTGACAACCTGGGTTTTTTGCGTTTTCTTGCTTTTGTATTTTCTTTCTTGCTTTTTTTTGCAATTGGTACTGATTGGCCATTTGTTTTTTTTGTGTTTTTTTTTCCAATTCCGAAGATTTTTGGAATAGCTTAGTATCGACACGGAATAGGCTTGCTTGGTATTTTTGTGTATTTTGCGATGACTTTTGACATGACGGTATGAATTCCCATTTTTTTTGTTTGTTTGCGCTTTATCGTTTTCCTCACTGGCCACGTATATCCCCCCCCCCCCCCCCCCAATTTTCTTCACGCTTTGGAGAGCTGCTGACTCTAGCCCCAATACTTTTTGTCACGAAGCCCTAATAGAGATCGCGACGCTGAGTTCGTCGCGAACGGTCACCCCAACCCCAAACGGTCCCCAAATATTCTCTATTCGTCTGTGGGGCCTCCTGAATAATGTAAGGAACATTTTATTGTCTTAGCTGGGAATCAGACATCCCTTAAGGAATAATTATTCAGTTGGCGGAATAAAGTAAAGAATAGAAGACGACAACTCTTAAATTTTCTCGGCATTAAGGGAAATTTTTGGAGAATGTTGCGTTGTCAGAGTCCGAGAAATAATACTCCTCGGGAACTTAGAGTCAGTTTATCAAAATAAACCGAAATAACGTTACAGTCCCCGGGAGTAGAGTCAACAAACGAATCGTCGAGTAAGACTTCCCATTGTTTGTTTATTGCGGTATTTTTTCTTTTAAAAATTGAGTTATTGAAGCCATTGGGTTTTACTTAATTTTTTTGGGTTTTGGTTTTGACCAAAAAGTTATATTCCGTTTTAACCGTGCCGCGGAGTAATCGCGAGCGGCTTCCCCCTCCCCAACCTCCCAATATTTGATGTTTATTGCGTTTAGCACATCCGCAACATGGCAGATACCCTGGTGACGACGAGTACAGTCACGACCCCCACCCGTACGTCCCCCGTTATGACCACTTCCCCAATAGATCACCCCCGAGGACCGACATCGCCCCTCTCACTGGATGTAGCCAATCTCTCGCTGATGGCTACGGAAGAGAGGATAGCACGACAAAACGTTGAGCTGTTGACGACCATGCGGGACATTCTAGCAGCCTGTGACCGAGCGGGTCTCAACACGGACGGGACACAAAGCGAGGTACAGGATCGCCGCATTCGGCACGAAATAAGGATACGGATTCCCGGAGCCTTAATCCGTTGGGATGTCCGGAAGGATGAGCGGGGGGACGCCCCCCCCCTTCACGCTAGCGGCTGCCTTGGCCGATCCACTGGCGGCAACGTTATTCGGATCATCGACCGCTGACCGCCACCAAGCCCCGACATACGAGGAGTACCGGCCGGCACAGAGGCAGACGATGACGTCGTCACCCCACGGGTCCCAAGGAGAGGCAGCGGGTCCGGATGATGACGATAGAATGCCGACGCCATCTCCAAGGAGACTGCCGGTCCAGCAGGATCGGAGATCGACAACAGGAAGAGTCATTCCGACACCCGCGCTCCGAGGAAACGTCACCGCAGCCCCTGACCGTACCGCGGTCACCTTTGCCCTTCCCCCTTCCCAGTCACCCCACCAACCATCCCAAACCTTCCCCACGTCAAGCCCAACTGCCATAGGATTGCTAAGGATCAGCGGTAGCAAGGAGTGGCCATCGCATGACACGTATACCCTGTCGGCATCCACCCCCCGGAACAGTACGCGAATAGGACCCCTCCCAAAGGCTCGATTGCGACATGCAGACCCTCCCCCTCCCCGACCCCGATCCCAGCAGGACTCGTCACAGTATTACGACTCGCAAGGGCCACGGCAGGCGAGAGGAGTCGACCATTGGCAGAGATACGGGCCCCGATTCGCGGGGAATCCGGACGAAGATGCTGAGGAATTTCTGTGGAGGATGCACGAATACTGTATCTCTAGGAAGCTTACGGAGGAGGATCTGATGGACGCGCTTCCCGAAGCTTTCACCCGTGACGCGCGCCTATGGTTGAGAGTAGAACGAGAGGAATGGAGCTCGTACGAGGAATTCGTCTTCTACTTCCGGGAACGATTCGGCCATGGAGACCTACAGGAACGTCTCCGAAAGGAAATAGAACTCCGCACGCAGGGGCCGGGAGAGCCTATGGCGGAGTTCCTCGTGAAAATAAGGACCCTCTTCAATCACCTGAACCCACCGTTGAGTAAAAAGACTCAACTGGATATATGCTGCGAGAATCTGCACCCGGATTACGCCGAGCACATCCAGCGGAAGGATGTGAGCAGCTTCCTCGGTCTCCAGCGGCTGAGACGCAGCCGCGAGATATTTTGGGGAAAGGGGAAGGCCTACAGGGCACCACCGAAGAAGGGTCTGACATTCGTGCCCTCTGCCTCGTATGAACAGCGTGGCCGGGAGGCCCGCATGAAGATAGCCGCCCTGGAGGAGCGAGAGGAATAAGAGCCCGCCAATTATGAGGAGCCCTACCCTTCACCCCCGCCTAACCCTCCGCCTTCGAGCCGAACCCCTCGCCAGAACCCTTCTGACTCAGCCGCGAAGACCAAGGGTCATAGCGGCTACCCAAAGAAGGCGAAGCAGCCTCAGAAACCCCCTTCCTCACCTAAACCCCCAACCGCCCCTTGCTCCCCACATACCGGGAAAAACCCGCCAGCAAAACCCCCCGCGAATCCCCCACGAATTCCACGAAGCCTGTCTCCGAAAAAACCTCGGCCCAGCAATCCTGAAGGACCTGGCCCGAGGTGCTACAACTGTCAGCAACCGGGGCACCGATAGCGAGAGTGCACATAGCTGATGGGCCGATTCTGTAGAATCTGTGGATGGCCCGGATGCGACGTGAATTCATGCCACAATTGCGAACGAAAGCGTTCGGAAAACGCCCGGTCGGGAGGGCAGTAAGCCCCTGTGCCTCCCGACGGTCGTTAAAGAAGGAGCACCTCCTTCGGATGCCCCGACCCCAGCTGCTGCCTGACTGTGCTACGACGAGTATAGCACCAGAGCGGCAGACAGAGTCCAACCGGCCCCCGACAGAAACAGAAATAATAACAGACTTGTTCCCGTGTGAACATATGGCATCCGAGAAGGGAAGGTGTGGCTGACCGGGAAGAAATGTTTGTCGGAGCTTTAAGTATGGATACTCGCCACCACTTATGGATTAACGTGGGCGGCGAACTCCTATTGGCGTTGGTAGACCCTGGTTCTACGATAACGTACCTCGGAGTGGAGGTAGCAAGGAGGAGAGGACTCCTCTTGCAACCGATAGTGGAGGGCGTTCGGGTCGCCAACGGGGTAGTAGTTCCGGTAGACGGGGCAGTCACCCTGACATTCGATCTGGCGGGAAAAGTCCAATCCCTCCAGGTACGTGTAGCCGCGTTAGGCTATGAATTTGTTATGGGGATTGACTTTTTGAGATTGTTCGGAATGCGTGTGGATTACAAAACGGATACGTGGTCCCACCACGGTGGTCCAGAGCGTAGCTTCACGACACCGGGTGGGCCACATTGGAGCATCCCCGCATTCCCCGAGGCTGCAGGCTTGGAACCTGCCTCGGTCTCGGCAAACAGACGTCTGGAATCCCTTCTGGACGAGTTAGTATTCCCCTCACAGGACGGACAGTTAGGACGAACGAACCTGACACAACATTACATCGACGTGCAAGGGTACCCCCCCTATCCGACAGAAGCCCCGTACAATTTCCCCGTACCTCCTCTGAATAGCCCAAGCCGAAGTCGATAAAATGGTCCAAGAGGGAGTGATCGAGAGAACGAAGAGCTCTTGGCTGAGTAACCCGGTGATCGTCCCGAAGCCAGGCGGAAAGTATCGTTTCTGCATTGACTATCGCGACGTGAACCGGGTAACACTGAAGGACGCCTACCCTCTTCCCAATGTGGATCGGATCTTGGATGGTCTTCGGCTAGCCCGGTTCATCTCCAAGTTGTATCTGAGCCAGGCTTATTTCCAGATCCCTGTAGACCCCCAAAGTCGTCCTGTCACCGCCTTCGCCGTTCCTGGCCGAGGACTTTTCCAGTTCAGGAGAATGCCGTTCGGGCTAACGAACGCACCAGCGACGTTTCAGCGGCTGATGGATCAGCTCATCGATCCGGCATGGGAGCCCCATGTCTTTGCGTATCTCGATGACGTGATCATCGCCACCGACACCAAAGCCGAGCACTTCGAGTATTTGAGGATCGTCCTGGAAGTCTTCCGAGCCGCGGGGCTCACCATCAACCAGGAGGAAAGCGAATTTTTCTGCCCGGAAGTAACGTATCTAGGATACGCCATCGGCCGGGACGGATTGAAGGCAGACCCGGAAAAAGTTCCCTCCATCCTAGCATAGCCTCCACCCAGGACCCTTCGGCAATTTCGCCGTTTCCTGGGTATGGTAGGGTGGTATGCCCGATTTTTACCTACCCTTTCGCGGGATAAAATTCCCCTGACCGAGCTCCTGAAAAAGGACGTTCCCTGGAACTGGGGGACCGAACAGCAGGAAGCCTTCGAGTCTCTCCCCGAAGCCCTAAGTCAGACCCCTATCCTAGCCCGACCCGATTTCACCCGCCCTTTCGTCCTTCAGACAGACGCCAGCGACTCGGCCGTGGGAGCCGTCCTGACGCAGGAATTCGACGGTGAAGAACATCCGATAGCGTTCGCCAGCAGGGTGCTGAGTAACGCCGAACGTAAATACACCGTCACAGAGAAGGAGTGCTTGGCGGTAATTTGGGCAGTGAGGAAATTTCGGCCGTACATCGAAGGCACTCACGTTACTGTCATCACCGACCACAGCAGTCTCCAATGGCTACGGAATCTGAAGGACCCTTCTGGACGATTAGCCCGGTGGGCACTCTCGATGCAGTCATGGGACCTAACGATCGTCCATAGGAAAGGAACCCTTCATGTTGTCCCTGATGCCCTTTCCCGCATGTACGAGGACACCGACGCGGCCTTAGCCGCACTCGGAGGAAGTACCGACCCCTGGTACCTGGACAAGGTACAAAACGTCCGTGAATTCCCTTGGAAATACCCAAACTGGAAACTCGAGGACAACAAGCTGTACTATCATAGGCCGCATTCGATCATCGATCCGACAATTGTGGATTTGGATGCCTGGAAGCTTGTCTTGCCGGCCGAGACTAGGCCGCGAGCAATGGAGGATGCCCATCAAGGACCCCAGGCTGGCCACCTGGGTACTGACAAAACGTATCAACGGGTCATCCAGGATTTCTTCTGGCCAGGCATATTCCAAGACGTAGCACGATACGTGGCGCGTTGCCCCGTATGTCAGCTCCACAAAGTTTCGCAGTTACCCCCGTCCGGCCTGATGCGAGAGCGCACCACGGAAGGTCCATGGTGTGTAGTTGCTGCCGACGTGATGGGTCCGTTTCCCCCCAGCAAAGCCAAGAACCGTTACGTCGTTGTCTTCCAGGATGTCTTCACAAAGTTCGTGGAGGCTAAGGCGCTCGGTAGTTCTACCGGTGCCACAATAATGAAGGCGTTCGAGACTTTGGTGGTCAACCGGTGGTCAACCGGAATGGATCACCGAGACTGGGACGCCCACTTGCCGGAGTTATGCTTTGCGATGAACACGGCCGTGCAGTCCTCAACCCAGACGACTCCCGCATTTTTTGAATTTTGACCGTAACCCTCGCCCAGCCAAAAGCCTCCGAGACGAAGTCCCTGAACCCCCCAAATTAACCCCAGGAGACCCGGAAGTTTGGTCCAATCGGATGTAGCGGTTACCTCTGCTGCACGACTGGGTTCGGAAGAACCTAGAGGCCGCCGTGAAAAGGCAGGCCAAATACTACAATAAGAACGGAAAAGATACGAGGTATCAGGTGGGAGATGTAATTCTGCGGAAGAACCGAGTTCTGTCGTCAGGAGCGCAGAACTTCGCCGCCAAACTGGCGCCGCGGTATAGCGGCCCCTTTCGTATCCTGGCGGTGCACTCTCCTGTAGTATATGAACTCGAGGATCCGACGAGTCGTCGCAACCCTCGAGTCCACATTAAGGATCTGAAGCCCTTCCGGGACCCGCAAGGAGTCCCAACGCCCGAAGAAGAGGCAGCCCGTGACCCAGCGATTGCCAGCCCGAGCAGGCCGCGATCACCAATCACAGCAGCCCCAAGCCCAAAACGGCGTCGCCGTAGCAGGCTACGTTCCCAACGTTCGAAGCGGGTAGAGCTTTCCGACGCCCACCTTTATGACCTGATCTCGCGCTTCGAACAACAAGGACGGTAGGATCAGGGACAGACTCGCGCTTAGTAATGCTTGCTTTGCTTTGAGTGCTAACTTGGGTTTTGCGAGATGCATGCCCCGATGTCCCACATCCAAATTCAATCCTGATGTCCTATCCTGATGCCCCAAATCCCCCCTTCCCCTACCGATGTCCTACCCCTAAATCCTACCCTGACGCCCCAAATCCCCCCTTCCCCTACCGATGTCCCTCATGAGAAATCCTATCCTGATGCCCCAAATCCTACCCCCACCTATTGTTGCCCCAAACACGATATCCTACATCCCAAAGCCTGGCCCTGGAACAACTTCACGAACGGCCAAGGAAGCCGCGACGAAGAAGAATCCAGCGACCAGCGAGTCAACGTAGTCATCTAGAGATTAGATACGGTGAAAGGCCAAGGAAGCCTCGCCGGAGGTCCCAGCGAGCATCGAGATACTCATCCGATGGTGTAGCTACAGAACGACTGACGACAGTACCTGAGTATGCGACGAACGAATACAGTAGGGCAAAGTCATCGCAAAGATTAAACAAACTAAGGTAACCAGAATGTGATTTAATTTGTAGGAAATGTATCGCTCCAGTATTACGAGTAACTTCAGCCAGCGGATATTAACAGTAACTGCCGCCAGCCTAGTACTCAAGTACATCCTTCCGTACAATATCCATTCCGGCTCCTTCCCTGAAGTAAAGAAAGCATAACTGAATCACCGCTCTTGCAGGAAAAGAGGGGAGTACTCCAGTTTAAGCAGGGGGGAGTTGTGACGTTGCGTCACAAGGGAGATAATGGAAGAGCCCGCGTGACTACGCTCGGGCTCTGTCTCCGCCACGCACCTTGTACGGAAAAATTCACATGTTAATTTTAAGGTATTTTAAAAGTATTTTTATTGTATAGAAGCCGCGACCCTATCCCTCGCGGCACGACTACGCGGCCTGTCGACTGGGGCCACGTCGGCCCGGCCGTCGACTCCGAGAACTAGCAACGCCATCTCCCGACGACGCGGGCAGTGGATTGGCCGTCCGAGCTGCCATCTCCCGAGTCTCCGGCCTACCGCGCGCGTCAAGAGAGACTGCAGCTCTCGCGCGGTATGGCTGGCGAGCGCCGTATCGACCGGGGCGCTCCGCGACTCGGGAGGGGAAGGATTCATCAGGGCGATCGACCAAAAGGGCGAGCCACGACGATCGAGACGAAAATCCATAGGAGGTCCGTCGTCTAGAACGGGATTGGGCGAGAGGAGGAAGCCGGCCGGCGTGGACCGGCACTAAGTCGTAGAGCGTGGTCGAGCGAGGATTCGAAGCGAGCAAAGTCCGAGCGCATAACGAGAGAGAGAGAGAGAGAAAGAAAGAACGTAGATCAAGGAAATCTTCCCCGTGCGAACGTAAGTTTTTCTCTTTTCTCCTTGTGTAAGAGCGGCTAGCGAAAGCCGTTTAAAGTCAGTTCGGAAAAATTGATCGCACTGGCGATCGCCAATTCGTTCCCTTCCCCCCTCCCCCAGCAGCCCTGCTCGTCGTCCCAACTCCGTGCGCGTCGCAATAAATGAAGTGTAAACTAGATTAAGGTAATTAAAATCAGTGCGTGCGATTAGAGTCATTAGCCGAAAAATTGCGTTATAATTAGCGCGAGACACGTGTAAAAAGGTGTTCGTGGCGGCTCCCCGGTGTCCCTCGCGAAAGTTTCCCTCGCGCGCGCGAAGCCGCGGCCGCCTCGTGTAGCACGATCGTTGGCCGACTTGGGTGACGCTGCCGCGAGAGTACCTCGCGGCGCGATAAAATCGCGCAATTGATATTTCGAGATTTATAGTTTTTTTTGAGTGTATTAATTCGCGAGTTACAAAATAAAATTTGAAATAGTCGTGGTCCAAATTAAGAGGCCATCATTTCGAGAACCCTGTCCGTCCCCAGATACCCGGAGACGTCCCCATTTCAGTTTGTATCGAATCATACGCTCGCCGGCCGAAGGCCGCGTTTGTTTTGGTTTTTTTGAGTCTGAAAACTTTGCGTACGCGTTAAGCGCGTTGCCCAAGAAAGGCTGGCGCCCAACTTACTACAATTAATAAATTGAGAGAAAATATTACACGGGTCGAGAAATAGCGTTTGGGACTTCGCGTGTCCAGTAACCCGTCAAATAATTCGAGTCAAAGTTATTATCATTCGGAATTCGTTTAAATTATATCGACTCTTCTTTAATAATTGGTTTTTGTAATTTATCACTTAAATTCATCTTTTTGTTTTGTATCGAGCTTTCATTTCCTTAGTGGTGTCAAATAAATTATATTTGAATTTTTTTTGGCGTTGACCCATCAGTAATTTTCCCATTCCCCTTCCCATCGCCTACGTTAACACGCGATACCCGTCATAATATATATATATATGTCAGATATCAAGAATATAGAGAGAGCCAGGAATTCCGTTCATGAATTAGAGAACAATGTCTATCTCACTGACTGCCGCAGTGACACGGCTTACACGATTTATTGGTGTCTCGATACAATAAAATATTCGGTACAAAGTATAATCACCGGATAGCAGTGCTAGTGAGGTGTGTTACACAGAGCCTTTTCGAAAATTAGTCCTTTCGACCCAATGACCCGAGAAGGAATGACTTCGTGACCCGAAACGCATACGTCTCCCACTCCACTTCTTCTAGGCCTCTATGCAACACAACACACTCGTGGATCATACACCACGCACTACCACCGGGGTAGGTTCTTCTCCGAACACCTTGACGCCTTTTCGTTACTCGATGCCCACCACTTGACTCTCCATAAACATCGTCAAGAAATCGAAAGCGCTGTTGAAAAAGCCATTCCCATGGCGATGCGACACGGCCATACTGACTAGCACGCGTCTCGAGTGCCCAGCATCTATCCGTCTAGTTTACTTCTGAAATAAAACAGGCATCGAACAAACAAGCGTTAGTTTACGTTCGGCTTTCCTGACTTTACAAGTCTGTTATTGCCCTACAGGCTTTTACTGTCTCCATTCATGTGTGCAACCATGTGTATCGTTTCCCGTTTTTTTTGCCATCAGTATTGTACAGTCAGACTGCAACTTTTTTTTTAAATGTCAAAACGAATCCCTCACAAATTCGATCTCCAAGGCACCAATAGCTCTGTAGGCATGTCTTACACATCCATACAATTTCTAACTATTATCATTTACTCATAATAGCTCTGTAGGCATGTCTTTCACATCCGTACATCTTCTAACTATTATATTTTACTCATAATAGCTCTGTAGGCATGTCTCACGCATCCGTACATTTTCTAACTATTATATTTTACTCATAATAGCTCTGTACGCATGTCTCACACATCCGTACATTTTTTAACTATTATATTTTACTCATAATAGCTCTGCAGGCATGTGTTACACATCCGTACATTTTCGAACTATTATCTTCTATTCATAATAGCTCTGTAGGCATGCCTTGCGCATCCGTACATTTTCTAACTATTATCTTCTGTTCATAATAGCTCTGTAGGCATGCCTTGCGCATCCGTACATTTTCTAACTATTATCTTCTATTCATAATAGCTCTGTAGGCACGCCTTGCGCACCCTTACATTTTCTAACTATTATAATGCCCACAAGTTTACATTGAATCATTCTTAAGTTACTCTTAGGCTTTGGGTTCGAGGGTTCTGGGTGATCAAGTCCAGCGAACATCGAGGGCCAAAGTCGCACTCTTAAATTGAATTAATGGTAACCAAGAGTCTCATGCTCCCTGCGGATTTCTACATATAAATCCGCCTCAATTAGAACCAGAAGCCTTTGCGAATCTTCAACAGCATTCAACAACCAATAAAACCAGACTGCGTCTGTTTCATAATTCATAGTCTTGATTCTCTTTGCCAAACACCATGTTTGCACTCACGATCAAGCACTGAAATAATTCTACAAATCACATCAAACAGATTGTTGTACAATTTTGTTCTCACCTTTTTCTTTCTCTCCGACATAGCTATCCTGACTCGCCTCGTTTCCTGGAGCTGCGATCAGTTTGTCATGAGATACTTTGATACTATTTCGGCCTCGTAATCCAGAGCCTACCTTCTTGACAAGGTATCTATCGTTCGGTAACACCGCAACAACTTCAACTGGACCTCGATATTTGGCATCCAGTTTTGTCTTTATTCTATCATTATTTCTAACCATCACAAAATCTCCAATTTTAAATGGGTTTACCGGTTTATTCTTCTTATCAAACCTTGCCTTTTCTTTTGCCCCTTCGGCTCTCATTCTATCTGTAGCTGCAGTTCTAATCTCGCTCAAGTCAACGCTATGAGTTATCACGCTGTCGTGTTTCACGTGTTCGATTTCTATCGAGTTTACTTTTGTACCAAACAAAATTTCAGCGGGACTTTTCCCCAACGTTTTATGAACTGTTGAATTTATTGCTAGCTCTACTCTTCCTAATTCGTTCTGCCATTGCTTTCCTTGAGCTTTGCTTATAGATAACATGTTCCTCATCGTGGACATAATTCTTTCAACCTGACCATTAGCTCTCGGTGTTCCCGAAGCTATTAAATGAAGCAAAATATTATTTTCGTTGCAGAATTCTTTAAATCGCGCATTTGTAAACCCTGCACCTTGGTCACAAATAATTCGTTTCGGCGCCCCAAACGTAAACGCATGTTTTTCAATCTGGTTGATTGCTGTTTCCGCGTCTAAACGGTTTATCCAATTCAACGTTACAAATTTCGTGAATGCGTCTATGATCACGAAAACGTATTCTTTTTTCTCAGAGGGACCTGATAATTTTCCCGAGATGTCTATGTGAATCGTACACCACGGAATGCTGTCTTTTTCTATTGGATGCAGCTGTGCTTGCGTCGGTCTCGATACTGATTTACAAGTTTGACACATAATACAATTTGCTACAAATTTCTTTACTTGCTTTAACATATGAGGGAACCAATAAAGTTCGTATAATTTGTCTTCTCCCAGCCTAAATGGCAAATATTTTCGTGTACGTGATGGATGAGTGACCATACCATCATCCTCGGCACTACAGGTAGTGTGATTTGTTTACCTTTTCTTTCTATTGTTCGCATTAAGATTTTGTCTTTTATCGAGTAAGTCTTTGTGGTTTCTGATCCGTCCAATACTTCGCGGTATAATGTTTTTATTCCGTCGTCTTTCTGCTGAGCTACGATTAACCAGTCATCTGCCAATTCTGTTATTTTGTTCATGTCTTTTTTAACTACTTTCAATACTTTGTCTTCAAGAACTGGGTTACGCGATAGAAAGTCCGCGTGTTTCATTCTTTCACCCGCACGATATTCAATTTCAAAGTCAAAAGATTGTAGGAATGCCCACCATCGATACACTCGTGGCGGTAAATCTTTCTTAAGGCTTGCAGCCTTTAGTGAGTTACAGTCCGTGACCACAAAAAATTTCCGGCCAACCAAATATTGTCGAAAGTGTTTTATCGCGTTTACGACTGCAAGGGTCTCGAGTTCGTATGAGTGGTAACGAGTTTCAGCGTCTACGGTGCGTTTGCTGTAGTATGCGATTGGATGTTTATTTTTTTCGATGCGCTGAAGGAGCACAGCGCCGTATCCAAGGGCGTTAGCGTCAGTATGTAATTCGATCGGTAGGCTAGGGTCAAATATACGGAGACACGGTTCTGACGTTAAACACTCGACGAGCTTAGTCCTAGCTTCATTGTGTTCGTTTGTCCATTTTATTGTCTTTGCATTCCCTGCCGTCAGTCTATACAGAGGAGCTGCTGTTTGTGAGAATTTTGGTACAAATCTACGAAAATAAGATGCTAACCCTAACAACTGCCTTACCTGGGTCTGCGTTCGAGGGATGGGCGATTGCACCAGGGCTTCGATCTTTCGAAGGTTGGGCCTCAGCTCTCCTTTCGATACAGTATATCCCAGATAATCAATTTGTGTTTTCAAAAATTTACACTTATTTAAGTTAAACGAAAATCCGTTAGCGGCGAGTCTTTCCTTTACAACTTTCAGTCGATCTAAGGCCTCTTGTTCACTTTTTCCAGGTATGAGCACATCATCCAAATAAACAATCGCGTAAGAATATCTCAAGTCTCCCAACGCGTTATTAATTGCCCTCTGATACACGGAAGGAGCATTCGTCAGCCCAAATGGCATCGTTAAATATTCATAATGTCCGTCAGGTGTAATAAACGCGAGTTTCTCTATCGAATTTTCTTCGACGGGTATTTGATGGAACCCGGCTACCATGTCTAACGACGAAAAATATTGTGCTCCACTTAAGCGATCTAATTGATCTTGAATCAACGGCAACGGATAACGATCTGCTACCGTGTTAGAATTTAATTCTCGAAAGTCCACACACAATCTATCTGAACCATCTTTTTTTTTACCAAAATGATTGGACTGGAGAACGGACTTTTACTTTCCCGAACGATTCCGGCCTCGAGCATTTCAGTGCTCTCAACCTCTTACAGTTTCTCGCTCTACAGTACCTAACTTGTAAGGGCCTCTCTGCACGAGTTTGTTTACGTCTTTCAATCTTATCTCAAGCCTGCCCGAAGTTACTCGAATCTTAGGAGCCTCCGCACTCATATGTTGAGAATACAGTTTCAACAACTCGATCAGTGGTTTTCTCATTTCGACTGAGTCACAATCGACAGCATTGACGTCGATCTCCAAGCTGCACGAGCCAACAAATCTATTTAATTTTGAAAATTTAACCGTGATTCCGTCCCACTTGACTGAGACTTTTGCTAACAATTCTTTACCCAAAAGTAAATCTGTAGACAAATTTTCATCCGGTACCACATATAAGTCAATCTCAACATTTATGCCATCAAGATCGACCCACACAGAGATTAGCTTACAGCAATCAACGTATCCATTTCCGATACCTCTCAGCCGCGTACAGACGCATCGTCTCCTACCGGGCAATCTTTCTTCCAATGTCTCTCCCACAAGAGAGCAATCCGAACCAGAATCAAAGGTAAATGTCAACACCTTACCTTCTGCCAGCTTCAAAGTACCTTCAGTAGAGGTTGAGCTGCAAAGCTTCACGATTTTCTCGTCCTTCTTTGGACAATTCGGGGAGATATGACCCTCTTCCTTGCAGTTATAACAAGTCACCACCTTTCTGGAATACGACCCCTTGCTGTCCCGTGGCTGACTGCTGTGCGACTTCGAGGATGATTTACAATCAGCCTTACGATGTCCCTTCTTTCCGCAATTGTAGCACTCGATTTCCGAACGGTGCGACTTCCCATCTCGCGGCGTCGAAGGTTTAGTATGTGGACCAAGGGCTCCGAAGGATGCACGCGGTCGATGGTGATCGGTCGTTCATCCATCGAGGTACGACATTGCTTCTTGCAAATTACGAGGCGATTCGCGTACGAAGATGTTCCGCACAAATCGGTTCTGGAAAGAGTATGACAACCCGGCCAGTTGGGTAGCGGTCTCGTCCACCGATTTCCGTTCCTTGAGCCACGCTTTGATCTTCCTTCCCCTCTTCATAAAATTTTCAAGCGTGAACTCGGCGTCGTCCGTCCAAATGGTATGAAGTTCTGAAGCGACGTTTTTATTCTTCGCATACGCGCTCATGAATTCAGCACGAATTTCGGTCCAGGTTTTCCCGGAAGGATCCATACCGGTGAACCACTGAGCTGCTTCGTCCTTAAAGGCTTTAGCCAGATGCTGGACGACTTCCCAATCGTCCGGTTTATAACGTCGAATCCATTCATCGACCATTTTGGCCCAGTCAGTTGCGTCGGTATTTTTCGGGTCAAATTTTACAAGATCCATAGGAGCTCGATCTCGTTGAGTAAGCAATGTAATCAATCGCTTGTTCTCCTTCTTCAGTTTTGAAGCACGTTTCCTCCGTTTATTTGCCTTTTGCACGGACTCATCAGCATTGTACTCGGATTCCGATGACGTTGGACAACAATCTCTCTTCCGATTCTCAGATAACACACTGCTTGTCTCACTCACACTTTTTTCACCGTCTTTCGTCATAGTCGTATTCAAACTTTTCACCGACACAATTTTCACGTGAACTCTATCGCCCGAAACTCTGGATTAAACGTTCTTTATCCCACTTCTGATGTCAGATATCAAGAATATAGAGAGAGCCAGGAATTCCGTTCATGAATTAGAGAACAATGTCTATCTCACTGACTGCCGCAGTGACACGGCTTACACGATTTATTGGTGTCTCGATACAATAAAATATTCGGTACAAAGTATAATCACCGGATAGCAGTGCTAGTGAGGTGTGTTACACAGAGCCATTTCGAAAATTAGTCCTTTCGACCCAATGACCCGAGAAGGAATGACTTCGTGACCCGAAACGCATACGTCTCCCACTCCACTTCTTCTAGGCCTCTATGCAACACAACACACTCGTGGATCATACACCACGCACTATCACCGAAGTAGGTTCTTCTCCGAACGCCTTGACGCCTTTTCGTCACTCGATGTCCACCACTTGACTCTCCATAAACATCGTCAAGAAATCGAAAGCGCTGTTCAAAAAGCCATTTCCATGGCGAAGCGACATATATATATATATATATATATATATATATATATATATATATATATATATATATATATATATACAGGGTGACAATTATAAAGTGGCCACCCATTTTTTTAAATTCTTGCGCGGCCATTTTGGGACGGCAAAGGTGCGCTTTTGAAATGGTTTTTCGAGAACTCTTCAAAAAAAAATATAGCGCCTATGTCGGAAAAGTATATTCCACCAAAAAAAATCACAAAAATCTGGGTAAAAATAAAAATGGCATTCCGCGCTTAGAGAACCAAAGTGGACTTGATTCTGAACACGGAGGACCCGGATGAGGGCCTCAAAAAAATAGTACCATTGAGAAAAAGGCCATTAAAAAATCAATATCGAACGATAGTTCAAACTGAACTCCGAGGAACGGCGGAGTTGGAATGGCCAGGAACGGAGTGGGCGTTGGAGCATTCGCTGCTATCTTCTTGACGTAGCTGTCATGAGGTTGCAGAAGTCACCGAGAGATGTCGGGTCGTGGCTGACGTTAGGATGACAGGCGTCCGAGTGTCCGAGTGTAACATAGAATATGAATGTCGAACGGGCATCATTTGTTTGCAGGTCCCGCGGAATCGGCGAAGAAAAAATACGAAAGCATCTAAAAACCCTGGCCATGATTCAATAATTAAACGAGCGCTTGTCGTGAGACACTCGACGACTGGCCTAACGATTCGAGCCGCGCTGGGTGGATGTATGGTTTGTGAACGGAAAGAAAGCGGTCTTCCCGAAATAGTGTTTAAGGGGTCAATTAAGATAACAAAGAATGCGTGACGATTAAATGTGAATGCGGTCTTAAAGATTATGAGGAAGTAAGTTCACCTTACAGTTTTACGGCAAGAGGAGGCGATTGAGAGCGGGCTTTAAGGGGTTCAACTGCAAAACGGGACGCGTGCAAATTTGTTTGTCGAAAACGGATCAGAGGACTTCCTTCAAACAGGGCGAACGTTTCGTTTTTGGGTGTGAGGAAGCTCCTTAGCGAGATGTTGATTATCGACGAGAAATGTTAAGGGGCTCACGCTGAAGAAGCGCACGCGTGAATCTTACTTTGAATCGAAGTAGAGAATTTGTACGAGATAAAGTACATTTATCGACTTGTGCAGTGGCAATTGAAATTTGAACGGAAACTCGACTTTGGGAAACCGCATTTAAGGGGCCAAATTAAGAAGACCGGCATTACGGCATTCGCGATTTATCGTGGAACGAGTTTAATGGGTTTGTGAAAATATGGAATAGAATCAATAGACTCTTTTCAGATGCAAAATAGCCACCTAACTTTGCCTCGAGTCCGGGACCGCATTGAAGGTGTCACACAGTGGTCCCACATCCCAAAAGGCCGGCCAAAAGTCAAAAACGTATTCAATTCGGGTGAAAGTCTGTACTCGGGGGTTTTCCAGGTCGCTGAATACGAAATCGGAGTAAAAGTTCTCTTCGAATCGACGACTTTTAAATCAGGAAACGAATCCGAGTATGCATGCAAGTGATTCTGTTGTGGAACAAGCCCTACAAACTGAGAACGCCGGGCCGAGCATCGGATTCGTTCACGTTCATAGTCCACAGCAGCAAAAGCAGTCCTCGACGGCTATTTTCGTGCCGAGAGTGAAACATTTTTAAAAATCACCCACTGGGAACGAATCCGAACAGTCTCAAGGTTATTTCGATAATGCAACACAAAACAGAATTTGAATGGACCCTTTTACATATTGGATTCGTCTCGATTCGATAAAAAAACAATCGGTTGAAACAGGCGTATTTATCAACGTCGAATCTCATGTGAATTTTCGTTCGAATCGGCGACTTTTAAATCGGGAAAGGAAACCGAGTCTGCATGCAAGTGTTTCTGTTGTCGAATAATCCCTACCATCTGAGGACGCCGCGCCGAGCATCGGATTCGTTCACGTTCATAGTCCACAGCAGCAGTTGCAGTCCGCAACGGCTATTTTGGTGCCGACAGTGAAACATTTTTACAAACACCCACTGGGAATGAGTCCGAACAGTCTCAAGGGTATTTCGATAATGAAACACAAAACAGAATTTGAATGGACCATTTTACGTATTGGATTCGTCTCGATTCGATAAAAAAAAAACAAACCGTGGAAAGAGGCGTATTTATCAACGTCGAATCTCATGTGAATTTTCGTTCGAATCGACGACTTTTAAATCGGGAAACGAATCCGAGTCTGCATGCAAGTGTTTCTGTTGTCGAATAATCCCTACAAACTGAGAACGCCGCGCGGACCATCGGATTCGTTCACGTTCACAGTCCACAGCAGCAGTAGTAGTCCTCAACGGCTTTATCGTGCCGAGGGTGAAACATTTTAAAAAATCACCCACTGGGAACGAGTCCGAGCAGTCTCAAGATTATTTCGAAAATGAAACACAAAACAGAATATAAATGGACCGGTTTTCAGATTGGATTTGAATCGGTCCAGTAAAAAAACGGTTGAAACAGGCGTATTTATCAACGTCGAATCTCTTGTGAATTTTCGTTCGAATCGACGACTTTTAAATCGGGAAACGAATCCGAGTCTGCATGCAAGTGTTTCTGTTGTCGAATAGTCCCTCCAAACTGAGAACGCCGCGCTGAGCATCGGATTTGCTCACGTTCATAGTCCACAGCAGCAGTAGGAGTCCTCAATGGATATTTTCGTGCCGAGGGTGATACATTTTTAAAAATCACCCACTGGGAACGAGTCCGAACAGTTTCAAATTTATTTCGATAACGAAACACAAAACAGAATTAGAATGGACCGTATTACATATTGGATTCGTCTCGATTCGATAAAAAACAAACGGTTGAAACAGGCGTATATATCAACGTCGAATCTCATGTGAATTTTCGTTCGAATCGGCGACTTTTCAATCGGGAAACGAATCCGAGTCTGCATGCAAGTCTTTCTGTTGTCGAATAAACCCTACAAACTGAGAACGCCGCGCCAAGCATCGGATTCGTTCACGTTCATCGTCCACAGCAGCAGTAGCAGTCCTCAACGGTTAGTTTCGTGCCGAGGGTAATACATTTTTTAAAATCACCCCCTGGGAACGAGTCCGAATAGTCTCAAGGTTATTTCGATAATGAAACAAAAAACAGAATTTGAATGGACCGTTTTACATATTGGTCTCGTCTCGATTCGATAAGAAAACAAACGGTGGAAACAGGCGTATGTATCAACGACGAATCTCATGTGAATTTTCGTTCGAATCAATGACTATTATAACGGGAAACGAATCCGAGTCTGCATGCAAGTGTTTCTGTTGTCGAATAATCCCTACAAACTAAGAACGCCGCGCCGAGCATCGGATTCGTTCACGTTCACAGTCCACAGCAGCAGTAGTAGTCCTCAACGGCTTTTTTCGTGCCGAGGGTGAAACATTTTAAAAAATCACCCACTGGGAACGAGTCCGAACAGTCTCATGATTATTTCGATAATGAAACACAAAACAGAATATGAATGGACCGGTTTTCACACTGGATTCGTCTCGGTCCGATAAAAAAAGGATTGAAACAGGCGTATTTATCGACATCGAAACTCATGTGAATTTTCGTTCGAATCGACGACTTTTAAATCGGGAAACGAATCTGAGTCTGCATGCAAGTGTTTCTGTTGTCGAATAGTTCCTTCAAACTGAGAACGGCGGGCAGAGCATCGGATTCATTCCCTTTCATAGTCCACAGCAGCAGTAGGAGTCCTCAATTGATATTTCCGTGCCGAGGGTGATCCATTTTTAAACATCACCCACTGGGAACGAGTCCGAACAGTCTCAAGTTTATTTCGATAACGAAACACAAAACAGAATTAGAATGGACCGTATTACATATTGGATTCGTCTCGATTCGATAAAAAACAAACGGTTGAAACAGGCGTATATATCAACGTCGAATCTCATGTGAATTTTCGTTCGAATCGGCGACTTTTCAATCGGGAAACGAATCCGAGTCTGCATGCAAGTCTTTCTGTTGTCGAATAAACCCTACAAACTGAGAACGCCGCGCCAAGCATCGGATTCGTTCACGTTCATCGTCCACAGCAGCAGTAGCAGTCCTCAACGGTTAGTTTCGTGCCGAGGGTAATACATTTTTTTAAATCACCCCCTGGGAACGAGTCCGAATAGTCTCAAGGTTATTTCGATAATGAAACAAAAAACAGAATTTGAATGGACCGTTTTACATATTGGTCTCGTCTCGATTCGATAAGAAAACAAACGGTGGAAACAGACGTATGTATCAACGACGAATCTCATGTGAATTTTCGTTCGAATCGATGACTATTATAACGGGAAACGAATCCGAGTCTGCATGCAAGTGTTTCTGTTGTCGAATAATCCCTACAAACTAAGAACGCCGCGCCGAGCATCGGATTCGTTCACGTTCACAGTCCACAGCAGCAGTAGTAGTCCTCAACGGCTTTTTTCGTGCCGAGGGTGAAACATTTTAAAAAATCACCCACTGGGAACGAGTCCGAACAGTCTCATGATTATTTCGATAATGAAACACAAAACAGAATATGAATGGACCGGTTTTCACATTGGATTCGTCTCGGTCCGATAAAAAAAGGATTGAAACAGGCGTATTTATCGACATCGAAACTCATGTGAATTTTCGTTCGAATCGACGACTTTTAAATCGGGAAACGAATCTGAGTCTGCATGCAAGTGTTTCTGTTGTCGAATAGTTCCTTCAAACTGAGAACGGCGGGCAGAGCATCGGATTCATTCCCTTTCATAGTCCACAGCAGCAGTAGGAGTCCTCAATTGATATTTCCGTGCCGAGGGTGATCCATTTTTAAACATCACCCACTGGGAACGAGTCCGAACAGTCTCAAGTTTATTTCGATAACGAAATACAAAACAGAATTTGAATGGACCGTTTTACATATTGGTCTCGTCTCGATTAGATAAGAAAACAAACGGTTGAAACAGGCGTATTTATCAACGTCGAATCTCATGTGAATTTTCGTTCTAATCGATGACTATTAAAACGGGAAACGAATCCGAGTCTGCATGCAAGTGTTCCTGTTGTCGAATAATCCCTACAATCTGAGAACGCCGCGCCGAGCATCGGATTCGTTCACGTTCACAGTCCACAGCAACAGTAATAGTGCTCAATGGCTTTTTTCGTGCCGAGGGTGACAATTTTTTTAAAATCACCTTCTTGGAACGATTCCGAACTGTCTCAAGGTTATTTCGATAAGGAAACACAAAACCGAATATGAATGGACCGGTTTTCACATTGAATTCGTCTCGATCCGATAAAAAAACATACAGTTGGTACAGGCGTATTTATTAACGTCGAATCTCATGTGAATTCTCGTTCCAATCGACGACTTTTAAATCGGAAACGAATCCGAGTCTGCATGCAAGTGTTTCTGTTGTCGAATAATCCCTACAAACTGAGAACGCCGCGCCGAGCATCGGATTCGTTCACGTTCATAGTCCACAGCAGCAGTAGCAGTCCTCAACGGTTAGTTTCGTGCCGAGGGTGATACATTTTTAAAATTCACCCACGGGGAACGAATCCGAACAGTCTTAATGTCATTTCGATAATGAAACACAAAACAGAATATGAGTGGACCGGTTTTCAGATTGGATTCGTCTCGGTCCGGTAAAAAAAAACGGTTGAAACAGGCGTATTTATCAACGTCGAATCTCATGTGAATTTTCGTCCGAATCGACGACTTTTAAATCGGGAAATGAATCCGAGTCTGCATGCAAGTGTTTCTGTTGTCGAATAGTCCCCCCAAACTCAGAACGGCGCGCCGAGCATCGGATTCGTTCACGTTCACAGTCCACAGCAGCAGTATGAGTCCTCAATGGATATTTTCATGCCGAGAGTGAAACATTTTTAAAAATCACCCACTGGGAACGTCTCCGAACAGTCTCAAGGTTATTTCGATAATGAAACACAAAACAGAATTTGAATGGACCGTTTTACATATTGGATTCGTCTCGATTCGATAAAAAACAAACGGTGGAAACAGGCATATTTGTCAACGTCGAATCTCATGTGAATTTTCGTTCGAATCGAGGACTTTTAAATCGGGAAATGAATCCGAGTCTGCATGCATGTGTTTCTGGTGTCGAATAATCCCTACAATCTGAGAAAGTTGCGCCAAGCATCATAACGTTGATAAATACGCCTGTTTCAGTTGTATGTATTTTTATCGGATCGAGACGATTCCAATATGAAAAACGGTCCACTCATATTCTGTTTTGTGTTTCATTATCGAAATAACCTTGAGATTGTTCGGATTCGTTCCCAGTGGATGATTTTTAAAAATGTATCATCCTTGGCACGAAAATAGGCATTGACGACTCCTACTGCTGCTGTGCACTATGAACGTGAACGAATCCGATGCTCGGCGCGGCGTTCTCAGTTTGTAGGGATTATTCGACAACAGGAGCACTTGCATGCAGACTCGGATTCCTTTCCCGATTTAAAAGTCGTCGATTCGAACGAAAATTGACGTGAAATTCGACGTTGATAAATACGCCTGTTCGAACTGTATGTTTTTTAACGGATCGAGATGAATCCAATGTGAAAACCGGTCCATTCATATTCTGTTTTGTGTTTCACTATCGAAATAACCTTGAGACTGTTCGGATTCGTTCTCAGTGGGTGATTTTTCAAAATTTATGACCCTCGGCACGAAAATATCCATTGAGGACTCCTACTACTGCTGTGGACTATAAACGTGAACGAATCCGATGGTCGGCGCAGCGTTCTCAGTTTGTAGGGATCATTTGACAACAGAAATACTTGCATGCAGACTCGGATTCGTTTCCCGATTTAAAAGTCGTCGATTCGAACGAAAATTCACATGAGATTCGACGTTGATAAATACGCCTGTTCCAACTGTAAGCTTTTTTTATCGAATCGAGACGAATCCAATGTGAAAACCGGTCCTTTCATATTCTGTTTTGTGTTTCATTATCGAAATAACCTAGAGATGTTCGGATTCGTTCCAAGAAGGTGAATTTCGAAGATCACTTGTAAACTGTGAACGTGAACGAATCCGATGCTCGGCCCGGCGTTCTCAGTTTGTAGGGATTATTCGACAACAGAAACACTTGCATGCAGACTCGGATTCCTTTCCCAGTTTAAAAGTCGTCGATTCGAACGAAAATTGACGTGAGATTCGACATTGATAAATACGCCTGTTCCAACTGTATGTTTTTTATCGGATCGAGACGAATCCAATGTGAAAACTGGTCCATTCATATTCTGTTTTGTGTTTCATTATCGAAATAACTTTGAGACTGTTCGATTCGTTCCCACTGGGTGTTTTTTAAAAATGTTTCACACTCGACACGAAAAAAGCCGTTGAGGACTACTACTGCTGCTGTGGACTGTGAACGTGAACGAATCCGATGCTCGGCGCTGCGTTCTCAGTATGTAGGGATTATTCGACAACAGAAACACTTGCATGCAGACTCAGATTCGTTTCCCATTTTAAAAATCGTCGATTCGAACGAAAATTCACATGAGATTCGACGTTGATAAATACGCCTGTTTCAACCGTTTGTTTTTTATCGAATCGAGACGAATCCAATATGTAATACGGTCCATTCAAATTCTGTTTTATGTTTCGTTATCGAAATAAACTTGAAACTGTTCGGACTCTTTCCCAGTGGGTCATTTTTAAAAATGTATCACCCTCGGCACGAAAATATCCATTGAGGACTCCTACTGCTGCTGTGGACTATGAACGTGAACGAATCCGATGCTCGGCCCGGCGTTCTCAGTTTGGAGGAACTATTCGACAACAGAAACACTTGCATGCAGACTCGGCTTCGTTTCCCTTTTTAAAAGTCGTCGATTCGAACGAAAATTCACATGAGTTTCGATGTCGATAAATACGCCTGTTTCAACCGTTTTTTTTATCGGACCGAGACGAATCCAATGTGAAAACCGCTCCATTCATATTCTGTTTTGTGTTTCATTATCGAAATAATCTTGAGACTGTTCGGACTCGTTCCCAGTGGGTGATTTTTTAAAATGTTTCACCCTCGGCACGAAAAAGCCGTTGAGGACTACTACTGCTGCTGTGGACTGTGAACGTGAACGAATCCGATGCTCGGCGCGGCATTCTCAGTTTGTAGGGATTATTCGACAACAGAAACACTTGCATGCAGACTCGGATTCGTTTCCCGATTTAAAAGTCGTCGATTCGAAGAGAACTTTGACTCCGATTTCGTATTCAGCGACCTGGAAAACCCCCGAGTACAGACTTTCACCCGAATTGAATACATTTTTGACTTTTGGCCGGCCTTTTGGGATGTAGGACCACAGTGTGACACGTTCAATGAGGTCCCGGACTCGAGGCAAAGTTAGGTCGCTATTTTGCATCTGAAAAGAGTAGATTGATTCTATTCCATATTTTCACACACCCATTAAACCCGTTCCACGATAAATCGAGAATGCCGTACTGCCGTTCTTCTTAATTTGGCCCCTTAAATGCGGTTTCCCACAGTCGAGTTTCCGTTCAAGTTTCAACTGCCACTGCATAAGTCGATAAATCTACTTTATCTCGTACAAATTCTCTACTTCGATTCAAAATAAGATTCACGCTTGCGTTTCTTCAGCGTGAGCCCCTTAACATTTCTCGTCGATAATCAACATCTCGCTAAGGAGCTTCCTCATACCCAAAAACGAAACGTTCGCCCCATTTGTAGGAAGTCCTCTGATTCGTTTTCGACAAACAAATTTGCACGCGTCCCGTTTTGCAGTTGAACTCCTTAAAGCCCGCTCTCAATCGCCTCCTCTTGCCGTAAAACTGTAAGGTGAACTTACTTACTCATTATCTTTAAGACCGCATTCACATTTAATCGTCACGCATTCTTTGTTATCTTAATTCACCCCTTAAACACTATTTCGGGAAGACCGCTTTCTTTCCATTCACAAACGATACATCCACACAGCGCGGCTCGAATCGTTAGGCCAGTCGTCGAGTGTCTCACGACAATCGCTCGTTTAATTATTGAATCATGGCCAGGGCTTTTAGGTGCTTTCGTATTTTTTCTTCGCCGATTCCGCGGAACCTGCAAACAAATGAAGCCCGTTCGACATTCGTATTCTACGTTACACTCGCACATTCGGACCCCTGTCATCCTAACGTCAGCCACGACCCGACATCTCTCGGTGACTTCTGCAACCTTATGACAGCTACGTCAAGAAGATAGCGGCGAATGCTCCAACGCCCACTCCGTTCCTGGCTGGTTCGATATTGATTTTTTAATGGCCTTTTTCTCAATGGTACCATTTTTTTGAGGCCCTCATCCATGTCCTCCGTGTTCAGAATCAAGTCCACTTTGCTTCTCTAAGCGCGGAATGCCATTTTTATTTTTACCCAGATTTTTTTGTTTTTTTTTTGGTGGAATATACTTTTCCGACATAGGCGCTATATTTTTTTTTCGAAGAGTTCTCGAAAAACTATTTCAAAAGCGCACCTTGGCCGTTCCAAAATGGCCGCGCAAGAATTTAAAAAAATGGGTGGCCACTTTATAATTGTCACCCTGTATATATCATACACCATGTATACCAGATCCAGAGAGAAACCTGAGAGAGCCCACGGAGCGATAAGCCTGGCACAGACTGGTAGAGCTCGGTTCCGTAGGATCTGTGTGTCCGTTCCGTAAACTGAATTCTCAGTGGGTAATTGATGGATGCAGATGAAGAAGTATGCTCTGTACTGTCACGTTTCCGTAAACTTTTAATGTTTTATTTAATAATATCAATAATTGGGTTTTTATTAACGGGTTTAACTTTCATTATTTTACCAACGACTTCGTCGCCCCGTGTCTCTGCGCGGTGTCGGGTGTGGAAACGCTGATAGTGAGACCGGATGTGCCCGATCGAATTCCGCTGATCAGGCATCGCCTGATCCGCGGAGTTCGACCGTGGGACTCCGCGAGCGAGCTGCTTTCCGTGAACGTTGTCAAAAACCCCCACCGGAGCGACCACTTAGGGAGCGAGCAACTTTCCGTGGACGTTGTCAAAAACCCTCACCGAAGTGATAGCTACCGAGCTAACATCGGTCCGGTGGTGGTGAAGATTTTCAGTTCCCATCTAGCCACGGAAGTAACCTGGTATTGGGGTACAACTCCGGTCGAAAGCAAGTCGCGATCCCCGACCCCCGCGTCTTCACGGGTTCGCGTCCGTCAGTCTTCGGTCGTCAAATCGGTCTCGCGAGTACCGCGTCCACGGGGTTATTTCCTGTGCACGGATTCCCACTCGCGCACGAAGCATTCCGCGGCAACCATAATTCCCTTGTATTTGGGAGGTGGATAGTATCCCCTAGTGAACCCGGTGCAAAAGGTGGTTGCACAGGATTGTGAGACTGGTGCGTAGTCGACACCGACGCGATAGAGACGCATTCATTATTAAGTCTAATTTCATTCAATCAAATTGCAAACATAACTCAAGCCGCGCCGTTCAATAACTGTGTATTGAATCTACCAGTTTTTTATTGTTAAAATTAGTGAGTGTGTATGTGTGTGGTGTGTGTGTGTGTTTACTCGTTCAGGGATCAACAAATTGTAAGTCGGCTATTATTAATAAATAATAAACCACGTTATAATCGGAAGCACCAAAGTATTCTGGCATCCTCCCCCTTATCCTCCCAGAGAACTCGGGCCCGTATGGGACGAGCAGAGCAGCCCACAAAATAATATTTCACTCGGGAAACCCGGGGTACCGTTCGGTACGTAACAAATTGGTGGCAGCGGGGTGATACTGCTACTGATGGTTCTCTGATAGGTTTGGTGCCAGAATCCCCGCTTGTTCGTTTAATTGTAAGGTTCCCGAAATACAGTGTTCCCTCCGTGTTCGGATTAATTCTTGAATTTCTTTCAATATTATATATTTCTAAATTTCAGAATTAAAAAAAAAATCCGTAACTAAATTTATATTCCCTCATTTATATTGAATTTAAATTACCGCCCCATTGGCTGTCGAAATCCCTTCGCGACCGATCATGGCAAACCCAACCTTGCCAGGAGACATGTCCCAAATAATGTCCACCTCGATCGAACATATGTCTGCCGTCATCAGCGGCATGAATCTCTCGACCCGTTTGGCGGGTATTCCCGATTTCGACGGAAGTCCCGCATCGTTGCGGGACTTTTTCCAAAATATCGCGAACGCAGCGGCGTTTATCGAGTCGGCGAGGAAACCAGAATTTATAGCCGGAGTAGTAAACAAATTGCGAGGGGAGGCACGTCTCTGTGTCCAGGGGGAAACTATCGCGTCAATCCCGCAGCTAACATCCGTCCTAAAAGAAGGGCTTTCTCGTTCGCGGAATTATGACGACTGTATGTCCGATTTCATGCGACTGCGCTTAAACCAGGGCGAAACGGTACGGGAATTGTATAACCGTACCAAAGCGCTTGCAGGTTTGGCACGCAACGCATAGAAGTCGGACTATGGTTACGATATTCCGACGGATCCGATTGACCCCATCGCGAAGACCGCGGTCAGTTTCCTTTCAGCGGGCCCTGCCAACACGCCTAGCGGAGTTGCTAGTCGTGGCAGCACCTAAAACTCTAAAAGACGCGGTTGAACTCGCGGAGCGAATCTCGGAATGTGGGTCGTCATACGATACCCACGAAAAAAACAAGGAAATCAAAAATAGCCTGAATGTTTATATTTGACTTTTTTTTATTTTATTTATCAATATGAAATGAAATATTTCGGCAATGGTGTCGTCATCCTTTAGTCTTCGGTGTGTTGACCCCGATTGAGATGGAACTGAAAAAAAAATTATTTTTTATTTTCAATTTTTGCCATCTCTGTGTGTGCCTCTGGAGACACAACGGAGAGGCTGAGGAAAGGCTTGCAGAGAGCCAGCAGAGAGTTAGCGGAAAAGCAATAGAGAGTCAGCGGAGTCAGCAATCTAGAGTCAGTGAACTCAGCGGAGAAGGAATAGAGAGTCAGTGGAGTCAGCGGAGTCAGCAATATAGAGTCAGCGAACTCAGCGGAGAAGGAATAGAGAGTCAGTGGAGTCAGCGGAGTCAGCAATATAGAGTCTGTGAACTCAGCGGAGAAGGAATAGAGAGTCAGTGGAGTCATCGGAGTCAGCAATATAGAGTCAGCGAACTCAGCGGAGAAGGAATAGAGAGTCAGTGGAATCAGCGGAGTCAGCAATATAGAGTCAGTGAACTCAGCGGAGAAGGAATAGAGAGTCAGTGGAGTCAGCAATAGAAACTTGTAAAGGGGCAGCGGAGATTATATAAAAGTTTTTGTATTGTGCAAGTTATTTACGAGCCATGCTGACTCGTACGTAACCTCGCCTCGAACCCCTTGAATATTGTTTAAATATTTTATTATTTTATGTATATTATTTTTTCAATTTTTATTCAATTTTTATTCATTTTTGAGTATTAATTTGCGAAATTTTATATATCTGTGTGTGTCTGGAGACACAACAGAGAGGCTGAAACTGAATGTATATAGAGAGGCATTCCGGGGCTAGTGTATCATGCGAGGTTATGTACGAGCCATGATACTCGTACATAACCTCGCTTCGAATGGCTCGAATATTTTTGTTTCTTAAAACGTTATTTAAAACGTTCAAATATATATCAAGAATACATACTTTCGTTCGCTGGGGGGTTTGTCGACGATTTATCTACTGCGGGATCCATTTTTTGGAATTGTCATTTATTCCCGCATTAAAATAATACACTATCGCAAAGAACTATCAAAAACAGCACCAACAAATAACAATAATATAATTCACTTTAAAAATTCGCACTGTTTAACGGATAGCACAAAATTTGCCACGAGGCACGACGACACAGTACGAACTCGCACACACACACAGAGCTGTGCCAGCTGTGGGCTCACACGTACACGGGCAACCGCTACGAATAGAACGGCGCGCATGCGTGCACGCGATCCTACCCCCTCTCTGCATTGACTCGCTCGCTCTCACTCGCACTCACACGGCTCATGCATCATTCTCTCTCTCCTCTCTTCTTCTATTCCTTCATTCTCTTGTCCGGTGCTACAACGCGGCTGAGGGCGGGGCCTAATACAGTCGCATTAGAAGTATTCACTTAAAAAAAAATCGACGGGTCCCGGTCATTGAATCGCGATACCCTCGCGTTAATTGCACCAGGCGAGCCGAAAAGATCGCAATCGCGCTCCCCCTCACCCCGCAACCGTCGGGAATCGACACCTCCACGCCCTCAGCAATGGAGCCCAAAACGTCCTAAGCCGGCCGGGATTCTTAAGAGGTGGGAGTCACCACCCGCGAGGTCCCCCAGTCCCAACCCTCGGGAAGGAAGGAGGGCCTGCGAAAAGCGGTGGTGCTGTGGTCGCGGTTCTGGCTGCGCTTGCTGCCCCTGGAATAAGTGGGCCACGCCTAGCCCGGAATCGAGCGACGGCTGCAACCAACGCTATTGTTGTGCTCGAATAAGTGGCTGCGACTGTTGCCCGTGGGTCAGGATGAAGCGCCGACTCTCCGACGCAGGACGGGACATACCACCCGTGCATCGGGACGAGTCACCGCGCGCTAAGCCGGGAGCCTTTAAACTCCAAAGGGGCTCGTCGCGGGGATGCGGCGAGCCAAACCTGTTCGCGCGCGACGAGCACCCAAGCCGGAAATTCAGGTGTGAGGTTCAGAGACCAGCGGAAGTAGAGCCTCAAGAAAGACTCGGATCGGGCGATGAGCGACCGAACTCACCGTCGGAAACGGAGGACGAAGTAGAGTCCCCCGTAATAAAATTACCAGCGCCCGAACTCAGAAATAAAATTGAAAATTTTTACTGCGATACGGGTTCCGCCCTCAACTTTATTAAAATTGGCGCCCTTCGAGGGGACATAAGTTATGACCCCGCGAAGTTGCGTGAATTTACGGGCCCTTCGAATGAGAAGTCGTGCTCCTTGGGCACCGTTAACCTAACAATTAACGGTGTAAGCCACACTTTCCACGTGGTTTCGGAGTTCGCGACGGAAAGCAATGGCCTACTCGGTAAGCCCTTTTTCCGTCGCGAAAAAGCAGAACTATCCTTTCACCACAACGCACTCGTACTGGCAAGTGATCCTATACGACCGCGTCACTTCCTAACTTCCGACACTGAACACCTCCGGTCAAATAATAACTCACCCTCGAAGAAAATATTAACCATCCGGGCACGAACGCGTAGACCACTGGCTATCCCTGTGACCAACTCCGGGGTAAGGGAAGGATACCTGCCACGGATTGTGACAGAGGACGGCCTTTACATCGGGGATGCGTTGGTCCGTCAAAAGAACGGCGTATGTCACGTGCTCACGATAAACACCTTAAATCACGACATAGACATTGAGGTATCTCCCCAAGAGATACTCCCATTCGAATTCTGCGACGTAGACTGCAGTGATAATGACTCGACGGATGACACCGCCGACCCACCGCACGATCGCGTTGCAGCAGTGATGACGGCACTGCGATTGGACGGGTTGAACGAACTCGAGCGTCAACACATTCTGAGTATCGTTGAAGAAAACTCTACTCAATTTAAACTTCCCGGAGATGGCCTTGGGTGTACAAGCCTGGTCGCCCATCGTATCCCAACTGTGGACGACCGACCCATCAACACTCGGCAGTATCGATTTCCCACTATACACCGTGAAGAAATCGATACACAGATCCAGAAAAAGCTCGATAATGGAATCATCACCCCTTCGCAGTCCCCGTACAACTCTCCGGTATGGATCGTGCCGAAGAAACCCGATTCACAAGGTCGACCGCGGATGCGAATGGTGATAGATTTCAGGAAGCTTAACGAGAAAACAATTTCTGACGCCTACCCACTACCAAATATACTGGATATATTGGATCAGCTGGGCGAAGCAAGATATTTCTCGACATTCGATCTGGCGAGCGGCTTTCAACAGATTCCCATGGACACTCGGGATAGCGAAAAGACTGCGTTCTCTACGCTTAACGGGCACTATGAATACGTTCGAATGCCTGAAGGATTAAAGAACGCCCCCGCCACGTCCCAGCGATTAATGGATAGTGTACTCCGAGGTCTGCAAGGTGCCGAATTATTTGTGTACCTTGACGACATCGTAGTATTCGCCCGATCGCTGGAAGAACACGGGAAGAAGGTCCGTCGCCTCGTGAATCGTCTGCGGAAAGCAAACCTGGTACTCGAGCCGGATAAGTGTGAGTTCTTCAAACGGGAGGTATGCTATCTCGGCCACATAATTGGGCGAGACGGGCTAAGACCTGACCCGCGGAAACTTGAGGCTGTACAACGTTTCCCGAGTCCGAAAACGACCAAAAATATTCGACAATTCCTTGGACTCGCCGGGTATTACCGAAGATTCATTGAGAATTTCCCGGGCCGGGCGAAGCCGCTTTCTGACCTGCTAAAGAAGGGGAAGGTCTTCGTTTGGGGAAAGGAACCGCGTCGCAGTTTCCGGGACTTACGAAAGGCTCTGTGTACGGAACCTGTCCTGCAATACCCCGATTTTAACCGTCCGTTCACCCTCACTACGGATGCCTCCGATTATGCAATCGGAGCCGTCCTGGGCCAAGAGCGAGATGGGCTTGATCTACCGATCGCCTATTTTTTCGCATCCCGACGCACGCTCCCATCTCGTGTGCGGTGGAGAATACGAGTGATACGGGTGAGCCGGTCGAGCCCCCGCTGCCTTTCCTTCCTCATCAAACACCGACGGTCTCTGCATCGTCTGCTGGGGCTACGAGGCTGTCCTCCGTGCGAGAGGGAGGGAGCGAGGTTTCTCCGAAACCCCGGCGCCCGTCATTGCCGACGTCATCGCTGCGCTTCAGCCTGGTGGACCCCTCGACGCACCCTGTGAAAAGAGAGATCGCAACCGAAGGAACATATAACGAATTATCCAGAAAAATCGAGGGGTCGACGTCCCACATTGTTGGAGATCGTGACTGCCTTACGGGCAGGCGCGATAACTATGTCCACTTCGCCTCTGCCGATGGCGAGCTGGTAACCCCGATTGGAAAATTATTATCCGATCTGGGTATCCTGGATCCGTTGTCCTTGTGGGCGAAGAATCTAGGACTAGGACAGGTGGCCGCCACCGAATGCGGCCGACATAAAGTGTACACGGTAATCGTGAAGCTCCGTTACTATGATCCTACCGATCCGTCCAAAGTCAAAATGGGTCTGGAAAATTTGCGACGAGTGATCCTGCTGGCGCCGGTTCCCTCGTTCCGAATTTCGCGGTATGGAGACTTCACCGACGACCTGCCTCGAGACACATTTCTGCCAATGCTCCACTCCGTGTTCTCAGACATGAGAATGAGCATAGCCATATGCTACGGAAAAATAAAGGTGCCGTCGCCCGGAGACAGGGAGGGCATCATTACGGAGTCTCACTCGAGTCTCATTGGAGGCCACAAAGGCGTAACCAAGACATATCGTCGGATTCGAGAGAGATTCTACTGGCCCACCCTGCGGAATGACGTGCAAAACCTTATTCGACGCTGTAAAAGCTGCCAGGAGCAAAAGCTCGTTCGTGTAAAAACGCGCGAGCCCATGCTCGTAACGGACACGCCAGTAGACACCTTCGACAAGGTATCTTTAGATACTGTCGGCCCACTGCCTATCACCCCGCATGGGAATAGGCACATCCTGACAATGCACGATCATCTGTCGAAGTACTGCCTCGCGGAGCCAATACCTGATCTAAAGGCTGCAACCATCGCGGAGGCGATTGTTTGCCGCCTTTATAACCAATTCGGTGCTCCGCGAGCTATTTTAACTGATCGAGGCACTTCGTTCACGAGCAACTTGCTTCACGAAGTCTCAAAGATTTATAAGGTGAATCATTTGACAACTTCGGGGTATCGTCCTCAGACGAACGGCTCGTTAGAACGAAGTCACATCGTGCTAGCGGAATACATCAAGCACTACGTTGACAAATACGATGATTGGGACCGGTTACTGCCGTTTGCCGAATTTTCCTACAACACGAGCGTGCATGAAACAACAAACTTCACGCCGCATGAAATCGTGTTCGGGAAACTCGCGCGTCAGCCGAGCCAATTCCCGACCGACGACAGGCTCCCTACCTTAAACTCCTTCGTCGCCGAGCTCGTTAAGCGCCAATCAGAGATTCGCGAGATCGCCGGGGACAACCTGAACCGTTCGAAGGAACGGTCAAAGGCCTACCACGAGAGAGGATGCCGTCCTTTCAAGGACAAGGTAGGGGATCAGGTTTACGTCCTGAAGGAGCCACGTAAGGGAAAATTCGACAGCCAATACCACGGCCCCTATACAATAGAGTCGATCACGGATGGGAGTAATGTCATTTTGGAGACCGAAAGTGGGGAGAGATTCCGCAAACATGTCGATAAGGTTAAGCTAGCGCACACGTAGAATAAGCCGCCGGAACGTCTGTTAAGTCTAGATGCGGAACATCTACTCCGTCCTTCTGCTGCTGAGTTGCGCCCACTTCGAGTCCGCAATGGAAGAAGCTCATCAAGTCACCTCTATCACCGACAGCCCGGGCCTGTACTTTGAGAAGGCAGCACCGGTACAACTACAACAGGTGGACTGGCGCATGACAATCTTCGTCGAAGTTGCCAAGTTTGCCGAGTCCTTCCCGAACGATGAGGAACAGCTCGGCCAGATAGAGAGGGAGTGCCGTAGATACAACACTGTCCTTGCCTGTCACCATCTGCTGCGGAAGGACTACCGCCTCACGCGCTTCACTCACGCGAGGCATCTTGTGGGTGAGCTATGGGGACTAACCGATCGATCGGATGTACGATTGCCCCCTTCCCCCACCACGATGAAGATGCGATCCGCTCCATTCGGATTCGTTGGGAGTGTGAGTAAGTCGCCTTTCGGTACGCTCAACGAGGACGATGCCCATTACATCACAGGGCAGATCGACAGGCTATTCCACGATCAGAGTCGGATTACGCAGTTGGTGGGACATCAAATGCACATCGTATCAACCCACCTCCAAACCCTGCAGCGAGAACACGCCGAGGAGACCCGCCGTGTTAACGACGTGTATGGACTCGTGGCACGGGTGCATCAGGAATTGCAGGCCTTGACCAACCAGTCCGCTCTAGGCCAGTACAATCTGACTCTCACCAACTGCGCTAATCGAGTAGAAGCAAAACTAGAACGGTACATCGACACGTGTTACCGGTACGTTCGGACCATTGCCGCGGCTGCCGAAGGTCGACTCGACCCCGAGACGGTGATGAAGGACCAGCTAATCGCCGTGGCCGAGGAGGTGCTACTCAACGCCGGAGGGGTGGAGTTCCCCCTCCATCTGGACCACTTGCGTCCGGAAAATTTCGCGGCCGTAGTCCAAACGGACCTACTGTGCTACCGGGATAAGGTGTTGATTGTAGCGCACATCCCCCTCCTTGACCGCACTACGTACGACCTCTACCGGATGCATCCCTGGCCGGTGCCGCAGGCGTTCAACAATGGGACGGGGTCTGCCCATGTCCTCCCTGTGGCTCACTATATCGCCATCGCCAGTGACCACCGTACTTACTTCCTCGCCGACCAGGAGTATCGCTCAGGATGTAGAAAGAATGGACGCCGCCTAATCTGTTCCGGCGGGACGCCGATACAGATTGCTCTCTCATCCAAGGTTTGCGAAGTGCAATTGTTGATGAAGCCCACGGCCGAGGCGTTCCAACATTGCGACGTACGGGTGCATCCGGATCACTCAGACTACTGGAAGTACCTACCAACCCAAGGAGGATGGCTGTTTTCTCTCTCCCGCCCGACAGCCCTCCGTATAGCCTGCTCGGAAAGGCCCCCGCGTGAAGTAGTCGTACGAGGGGCCGGAGTACTACAACTCCGCCCTAATTGTGTCGGAACGACACGTACAACAACCCTCACCAGCCTACGGGTGTATGCGAGTCGAGAACATTACTACTATCAGCCTGGTCTCGCTCTCAACGTGTCGGTCCTCGCTCCGATACTACAGGCAGAAGGAACGGAGGACTTGTTGACTCCTCTGTCCACCCGACGTGACCCAGGTTCCTCGGAGGGACAAGATCCGAGCGCCATTCCTGCAGGAGAGTCTCTGCGCGCCATCGAGAAAAAGATGTACGACATCGGAAAACACCGGCGAGAGGATGACACCCGATATTATTAGGTGTACAAATAAGTTTTAGGACAGTTTTCAAAAAATTCAAGATTTATTAAAAAAGAAGTAAAACACAGTTATTCATCGAAGTAACCTCCATCGCACTGAATGACCTTCAGCCATCTCTCAGGTAACTCGCGGATGCCTTTCGCAAAGAAACTTTCCTCTTGCGAGGTGAGAAATTTAGCGACCCATTTTTCCACTTCTTCAAATGTTTTGAATCGCACGTCAGACAAATCGTTCTGCATTTTCCGGAATAAATGATAATCGGATGGGGCTAAGTCGCCGTGAATACGCCGGGTGTGGTACAGCTTCCCATCCAAGCGCTAGTAACGTATCCTTGACCGGTTTACCCACATGAGGCCGCGCGTTGTCATGGAGCAGTTTTACTGGACGTAAATCAATTTCTTGATTCACTTGCATCAATTGATGACAATAGCGATCGGTAGTAACTGTTTGACCAGGTTTGAGAAGTTCATAATACAGTACGCTTTTCATATCCCACCATATGCACAGCATGACTTTGTTACAATGAACATTGCGCTTTGGCGTGGATGTTGTCGGCTCGCCGGGATCAACCCAATGATATTTGCGTTTCGGATTATCAAAATAAATCCACTTTTCATCGCCGGTCACAATTTTCCACAAGAAAGACTTTCTATGTTGCTTGTTGTAAAGACTCACACAAATGTTAAGACGGCTGTTTTTATTTTCTTGAGTCAGAAAGTGTGGTACCCACTTCGTTCCTTTTCGAATCTTACCCATTGCTTTTAAACGATAAGAAACAGTTTGTTGAGTTACTCCAAGCTGTTCCGAAAGTTGTTTCTCCGTCTGACAAGAGTTTTCATCCAGCAACGCTTGCAGTTCCTGATCGTCCACCTTTACAGGAGGCCCCGTGCGTTCACGGTCACTAACGTCGAAATCACCTTCTTTGAATCGCTTATACCAATACTCACATGTACTTTTAGACACAATGTTGTCTCCAAGAACAGAACATATCGATTCACACGCTTTCCTAACACTTTTTCCTTGATGGAATTCATAGCGAATGCAGTGTCTAATAAATAGCTTATCGGTCTGCATATTTAATTTACAGAATTTATAGGTTATGTTTATGACTCCTTTACGTTTCGATACTACATATCAAGCGCCATCTATGATAAGTGAGCGGGACCTTTGAATTAATTTAGAATAGCTGTTATGATAAAATATCGAAGTGTCCTAAAACTTATTTGTACACCTAATACCACACTGTCGCAAGCTACGCCAGCCAGGCCTGCTTAGCACTGGTAATCGGATTTTACCTTTCGCGTGGTTGCCTCATGACCGCATGCACACGTATGGGCGAATGTCTGCGAGTTCGTCCGCAACGGGAAATCGGAGCAAACGTGAGCGAAACGGAGTCTCCAACTTATGCTGAGGTCAACAATCGTACTGAAGAATCAACCGTGGTGGCAACAGGGCCGAGTAACGTGATCGCCTGTCAGCACATTCGGAGTCCGCCAGCCCTGGCTCCGCGATCCGTCCCTCGGCAAGAACCACAGGTGCCTTGAGGTGCCAACACCGGATTATCGCCAATATTTGTAATCTCTCGATATAGGAAAAAAGTAACCTACTCAGGTTTAAAATTATAACCGTCGACGAGGGCGTCGACTATTCTCAAGGGGGATGGGTGTCACGTCTCCGTAAACTTTTAATGTTTTATTTAGTAATATCAATAATTGGGTTTTTATTAACGGGTTTAACTTTCATTATTTTACCAACGACTTCGCCGCCCCGTGTCTCTGCGCGGTGTCGGGTGTGGAAACGCTGATAGTGAGACCGGATGTGCCCGATCGAATTCCGCTGATCAGGCATCGCCTGACCCGTGGAGTTCGACCGTGGGACTTCGCGAGCGAGCTGCTTTCCGTGAACGTTGTCAAAAACCCCCACCGGAGCGACCACTCAGGGAGCGAGCAACTTTCCGTGGACGTTGTCAAAAACCCCCACCGGAGTGATAGCTACCGAGCTAACATCGGTCCGGTGGTGGTGAAGATTTTCAGTTCCCATCTAGCCACGGAAGTAACCTGGTGTTGGGTTACAACTCCGGTCGAAAGCAATTCGCGATCCCCGACCCCCGCGTCTTCACGGGTTCGCGTCCGTCAGTCTTCGGTCATCAAATCGGTCTTGCGAGTACCGCGTTCACGGGGTTATTTCCTGTGTACGGATTCCCACTCGCGCACGAAGCATTCCGCGGCAACTATAATTCCCTTGCATTTGGGAGGTAGATAGTATCCCCTAGTGAACCAGGTGCAAAAGGTGGTTGCACAGGATTGTGAGACTTGTGCGTAGTCGACACCGACGCGATAGAGACGCATTAATTATTAAGTCTAAGTTCATTCAATCAAATTGCAAACAACTCAAGCCGCGCCGTTCAATCACTCTGTATCGAATCTACCAGTTCTTTATTGTTAAAATTAGTGAGTGTGTATGTGTGTGGTGTGTGTGTGTTTTTACTCGTTCAGAGATCAACAAATTGTAAGTCGGCTATTATTAATAAATAATAAACCACGTTATAATCGGAAGCACCAAAGTATTCTGGCATCCTCCCCCTTATCCTCCCAGAGAACTCGGGCCCGTATGGGACGAGCAGAGCAGCCCATAAAATAATATTTCACTCGGGAAACCCGGGGTACCGTTCGGTACGTAACAGTACTATCTGCTCGACCGCTGAGCGCTCGGTTTTGTTTACCCACACATGTAAGCTCACATGCACGCAAATTATAAAGTAAAACTCCGGTATCCCTTGCGGGCAGCCAGATAGCGCGTAAACGTTATCCCCTCTCTAGTCTCTTACGCGCCCATCACATAATCATAGTAGCGCGTGTCCGTGAGCGAGCGACGCTCGGATAGCTTCGGAAAGAGCCGAGCACCGTCGAAGTTTCCCGACCGCGCCTATGGCAGCTACACTAGCACATGGACGCTGAGCACGTTCATGTGCGGCCAAGTCGAAACCAAGGCTTCGAGCGAAAAAGCAATCTGAGCACGACTCGCGCGTGACGTCACCCGTCACGCGCGAGGCATTTAGATGATTTCAATTCTTATTTAGCTCTTGATTCTCTGCGTTATTAATGTACACAAAAAATGTATCGCGCACTCTGATCGCTTATTTTTTTAGTTTATACGTTTATTTAAACATAATAATAAATCTAAATCACAACTTATTCATGTTATATAAAATTGTTTACGCTTTACTCACATCCGTCCTTATGCCAAATAAATTATAATTCATAAAAGTAAGCGGAAATATATTTATATTCGTATTATTATATTAATTTTCATACTTTCATGAAGTGATAAAGCATTATCCCCAAAAACAAGCTAATCATCCGTCCGGCCGCGAATCTTAAGTACCAGAAAGTGCACACATTCTACAAGCGATGAGATGGTCCCGTTGGTAGCGTTCCTGGCTTCGGTCCGCAGGGGCCCCTAGTGCATATTTTTCTCAAAATTTTTCATAACTTCTCATATTTTAGTCATATTTGAGATTTTCGGAGAAAAAATGATTTAGAACAGATTCAAGTTCTGGTCTACTTCCCAAAGACACATTTTTTTCACTGAAAATTCATGATTTCTCATTTTTTCCCCGGAAATTTCTCTTTTTCCTATGAGCTGAGTGAATGGCTGCGGAGATATTCGGAGAAAAGTTAAAGATGAAAAGAAATGAGATTTTCGTAAAAAAAAAAAAACTTATTACATTTTTTATCCCTCATAATTCTGAGAAATAATGAATTTCCGAAATTTTTGCAAACATTATTTCCCTTAAGGGGTAAAAGATAACCACTGTAACGGCCTGTCACGAAGCGTTTTAGACAAATAATACTTGGGGTAATTATTAAGCATATATTGAAGTATATTGCAAAAAATAATTATGGGAAAATATTACAAAATGGCGACACTGCAGCAAATTCTTCCGAGGCCTGTTAAAGTTAAGGTGCTCTGCGGCACATAGTAGAACTTGTGCCAAATTTAATCTGGACAAAATAATTTTTTTAAATTAAATCTACATGAGTGTAGCTAGTGAACCACGTAGGGGATTTTAGAAATATTGATTTTTAAGTAATTGCCGAGTATTTGACTAAAAATGTTCATTTAGACTTAATAAAACAAAATTAAATTTTTTTATATTAAAATTGGCACAGTTATACTGTGTGCCGCAGAAGTTCGACATACTTCGGAAGAATTGCTGCAGTGTCGCCATTTTGTAATATTTTCGGATAAAAATTTCTAGCAATATACTTAAGTATATGCTCAATAAATACCGCAAGTATTATTTGTTTATTACATTTTCTTCCGTCGAAAAAAATATAAAAAAATACGCTTCTTGTAAGGCCGTTACAGTGGTGTTACCCCTTAAAATCTTCATATAATTTCCGAGATTTTCCCGTGATCGTAATTAAAATGGAAAAATTCGAAAAAATTCGGAGAAATTCGGAGAAACTTGGATGTTTGCATAAAAATAATTATCCGCAAACTACGAATTCTTCATATTTGTTTCAATTCATAGAAAAATTCGGAAACATTTTTCAGAAAAAATCGGAGTTTTTCGGAAAAAAATTGCACTAGGGGCGCGGGCTCGTTCCCCGCGCTCAGTGCTTTTTTTAAATTATTATTACTTTTAATTCTTATTTGATTAGTTATTTTTATTAGTTATGATCATTATTTTAATTGGTTTTCTTTTAGTATCGAAAAATTTATCGCGCACTATGACCGCTTACTTTATTAGTTGGTACATTAGTTTAAATATAATAATAAATCTAAATTACAACTTATTTATCTTCTAAAAAATTGTTTGCGCTTCACTCACACCCGTCCCTATGCCAAATGAATTGTAATTCATAAAAGTAAGCGGAAATTTATTTATATTCGTATTATCATATTCATTCTCATATACTTTTATCAAGCGATAAAGCATTGTCATAATGCCTAATCGCTTGATGAAAGTATATGAGCGGAAATATATTTATATTCGTATTATTATATGCATTCAATAACTAATCAAATAAGAATTAATAGTGATAATAATTTTTTAAAAAGCACAGAGCGCGGGGGCCGATCCCGCGCCCCTGCGGGCCGAAGCCAAGAACGCTACCAACGGGACCATCACCTCGCTTATAGAATATGTGCAATTTCTGGTACTTACGATTAGCGGCCGGATACATTATGATAATGCTTTATCACTTGATGAAAGTATATGAGAATGAATATAGTAATACCAATATAAATATATTTCCGCTTACTTTTATGAATTACAATTTATTTAGCATACGGACGGGTGTGAGTAAAGCGCAAACAATTTTTTAGAAGATAAATAAGTAGTGATTTAGATTTATTATTATATTTAAATTAACGTACAAACTAATAAAATAAGCGGTCAGAGTGCGCAATACATTTTTCGACACTAAAGATAACTAATTAAAATAACAATGATAAAATATGATAAAATAACATATTCTCCCGCGGGACAACCGCTAGGTATTACATCGCGGGAGAGGCCTTAGCCGTAGCTCTTCCTACAGTGCTGTCAGACGACCTTACATCCCCCGTTCCACTCGAGATGGTATGAGTTGTTTAGGGGTTCGTGTCGCTGATTTCATCTATGACTGCCTGGTCTTCCGGCGTCGTCTTCTTCCTCGCGCGTTCTGCACGTCACAATTCCTTCATTACTGCGGCAGCCTGCGCCGATGCCGCTGTCCATGCGTCTGCTGCCTTCAGCATCAACTCAACCAGGTTGTCCGGGGTGATGCGTGTCTCCAGCTGATCCTCGACTATCGCGCGGGAGGCACTAAACCGTGAGCATTGGAACAATGCATGTTCAGCGTTCTCCTCGACTGCTACACATGCTGGGCAGTCGGGGGAATCTTCATAATTAAACTTATAGAGATACGCCCGGAAGCAGCCGTGTCCTGAGATCACTTGAGTGAGATAATAGTTGAGCTCCCCATGTAGACGGTTCACCCATATCTCCACCTTCGGGATTAGTCGATGTGTCCACCTTCCCTTGGTAGAGGCATCCCACATCGTCTGCCACTGGTTGAAACTGGTTGCTCTCGCTTCTGTCCTTGCATAACTGGGATTTCTAGCTCCCTTCTGCTGGTACATCAATCTACGCTCCCCAGCGAGCACCTCAATGGGCAGCATTCCCGCGATAACGTTGATAGCGTCCTCGGAGACAGTGCAAAATGCACAGGCTACCCTCAAGGCGCTGACGCGATACGTTGCTGCAGCCTTCCTGCGGTACTCCTGGATTTTCAGTGTGTCAGCCCATATGGGTATGCCATAGGTGAGCACTCAGGTCGTCACTGATGACAGCAGTTTCCTCCTCTTCTGTCTGGGGCCACCAACATTAGACATGAGTCGCGCCAGTGTGGTAGCCACCCGAGCGGCCTTTCTGCTGATCTGCTCGGTTTGCTCTTTGAAGTTCAGCCTCACGTTGAGAATCACACACAGGTACCGAATGACCGGTTGGGGTGTGATTTCGGCGTTTCCAACCCTGAGCGTCACCGTTTCCATCACCTTCCTGCTGGATACGAGGAGTACTTCTGTTTTGTGGGCTGCAAGCTACAGTCCAACAGAAGACATCCATTCCGTTATCTTGGCGGAAGCTTCGCCGAAGAGTGCGGTGATTTGCTCCAGGAATTTGGCGATGACAATCAGCACCGCGTCATCTGCGAACGCTACGACGGGCACTCCTTTCGGCAATTGTAATAGCAGCAGATCATTGTACATGATGATCCACAGAAGCGGTCCAAGTACAGAGCCCTGAGGAACTCCTCCAGTCACCCTATACGTCTTCGGTCCATCTTCTGTGTCGTACATGAGCCACCTATTACATAGGTAACTCGCCACTATTCTCCGTAGGTACCATGGTACACCTAATTTTTTAGGGCATCGATGATACACTTCCATATCGCCGAGTTAAAAGTGTTTTTGACGTCGAGAGCGACAACTGCACAGTACTTCTTGGACCCTCTTGTCCATCTTTTCCCCGCAGTCTTCTCCTGCGCCTGCTTCACCACTGTGTTAATGGCATCCAGCGTAGAGCGCTCCTTTCTGAAGCCGAACTGGCCCTCCGCCAGTAGAGGGTCCACGAACTTCTCAATCCTGTTATGGATGATATGCTCGAAGATCTTTCCAGCGGTAACCAGCATACAGAGCGGACGATAGGATGAAGGTTCGTCCGGTGGCTTCTTCCCTTTCGGGAGGAGCACTAGCTTCTGCCAGTTCCACTTGTCAGGGAAGATTCCTTCCTTGAGACACCCATTGTACATGCCCAGGAATATTGCCGGTGCCAACTTGATCGCTGCCTTGAGTGCGATGTTGGGTAGCCCATCCATGCCGGGGGCTTTATTGTTGCCCACCCTGGCAGTCGCCGTAAGAAGCTCTTCTTCAGTAATGGCTGGGATGTCCTCATCGACGTCGTCCGCGAGCTGGTAGTCCACCTCGGGTTGCTCAGGGAACAGATGTGTAACAATATTTTCCAGCAGGGCTGCGTCCACAGGCGATGGCATCGGCTGGCTTTTCAGCCGAGTCATTACTACTTTGTATGGCCTGCCCCAGGGAGCTTCTTCCACCTCGCTGAGCAGTTCGCCCCAGCTTTCAGCTTTACTCTGCTTGATAGCCTTCTTAAGCTTCAAGCGCGCCTTCCTGTGCTGTTCTTCCAAATCGGGGAACGAGCGTTTGCCTCGAGCTCGTTGCGCTCGGCGGCGAGGTCGATGACACTCCCTTCAGAGGCCGGCAATTTGTTCGCTCCACCAGTGTACTGCTGATCGGAAGTCGACATCATGTTTCTGTGGCATTGTGACATCGCATGCTTCGGTGCCCCTCTGCGTGACCCCCTCGACCTTTTCGGCTGCACTTTCCGCTGAGGGGGCTGGTGTCAAAAGTTTCACGAAACAAGTCCGCGTCAAACATTTTCGCTTTCCAGCCCTTCCCGTTTGTCTTCGGTGCCTTCGCTGTTCTGCTGAAGTCTCCGCGAGTCTCCCAGAGAATCGCTTGATGATCACTGTGAGTGTACATATCACTGACTACCCAGTGGATCTGGTTTCCTCTAGCCAGGCTACTACTCACAAAAGTGAGGTCCACTATAGAGGAGGCTTCACCTTTAACAAAAGCGGGCTTTGTACCTGCATTAAGTAGTACTACATCCAATAAGGACATAGCCGCAAGCAGGGCTTGGCCCTTCCTGTTCGTCACTTTACTACCCCATTCCATAGCCCACGCGTTGTAATCTCCGGCTATGGCTACCGGGAATCGTTGTTTAGCGTCTGCGACTAAATTGTCGAGAAAATTCTAAAACTCATCAGTCGTCAGGCTAGGCGGTGCGTAACAACTGTAGGAATGAACTCCTTTGGCTTTTATTCTCACAAAACCAGTTTCTATCCGACTCGCAAGATCCTGAAATGGAAGCTTTCCGCAGGACCAATTGCGGCCTTCCCACTTGCGTCAGATTCCCAGGGTTGCGTGTCTAGATGTCTGTATGGTTGCGAGAGTATCACCAAGTCAGGCTTCAGCTCGCGCACAGTCCGCATGAGCAGGTCCTGTGCGGTTTCACAATGGTTGAGGTTGAGCTGGAGTACTCTCATTTGCATCGTTTTTGGAGTGCCTGGAGAGCCTGGAGAGCCCGCGTATACGCTGGACATCGGCTGCTACCTGCGATGTGGGCTGTGGGTGCCCCGTCTCCCACTTCTGCACATATGACACTTTGCGCTTGCTGTGTATTCGGCAACTTTGTGGCCGGTGATACCGCACTTGATGCGGTCTTTAGCATGGTCGACGTTGCTCTTGCAGTTCCGTGATAAGTATCCAAATTTCCAGCACTTGGAACACTTTAGTGGCCTCACCACCTCTCGGATTCTGCAATTACACCAGCCGACTCGGATGATTCCTGTTTCCAGAAGTTTCCGGGCAGCAGGCACCATGATTCGTATTACCGCGGTCTGACTCCTGCCATATACTTTACGCAGAGACTTAAGAGAGTGTTCCATGGCTGGATAGTCCGGTCCCAAGACTCTGCAGGGCCTCTGATATTTCCTCCTTCGTCACGTCCTCTTCTAGGTCCTTGATCTCCAGATCCACTTCCTGGACTTTACTCTGCACCGTTGCTGATTCGCCAAGAACACCTTCGAATTGGTTTCGCAATTTCGGTGCTTTGGCTGAGCTCTGCGTATTCAGAACGATCAGCAGATCTCCCGCGTTCGTTCTGCGTACCTTTTGGACGCATTCACCTGCATCCTTGAGCGCCGGATCCTTCTTTATACGACTCAAGATCTCCGCATAGCTCAAGTCACCCTTTTTGTGGATGACGAGAGGGTTGGGCAGAGTCGGCCGTTCACGAGATTTCTGCGGCTTCTTCTGAGGCTGCGTCTGGGATATCTTGTGTGATCTTTTCTTCTTTCCGGCAGTCTGCCACTCCTGCTCTGATCGCTTGCCTCCCTTATCCTCGGATTGACCAGCCAGCTCCTCCAGCTGCTTCTTCTTCTTCGGCTCCTTTCCCTCGGTCGAGGTCGGTGTAACCCGCTTTCTCCTCTTCGCCTTGCTTACTTGCGTCGAGGTACCGTCCACGTCCATGCCTTCATCGTTCCTCTCCTTGTTAGGTAGAGTCGATTTCGCTTGGCTTATAGTTGGCGTGGTTTGCGTACCTGCAGTCGACGTTTCCGCCTGTGGCTTTGCACTTCACGTTACCAGGTTCTCTATACCTTTCCAAGTACTGGTAAGCATAGGAACCCACCGCTGGATGTTTTTATGGAGGTTTTTCTTCTGCTGAATAAAAGAGGCTAGGCTCTCCAGCGTCTTTCCGTGGCTCTCTACCAACTACATGATCTGTTGGTTTCTACCTTCCTCTTCCTTTCCTTCACATGGAACATTGTGCGCCATGGAGGCCAAGTGGCCCACCTCCGTGGTACTGCGGTCGTTTGGTGACGACGCCCGGGAGCCCGCTCGTACATCCTTCATTGAACTTCCCATAATCATTTGTTGTCGAGGTTTGTTCCCCGTGTCTGTTGGTCCACGGGAGGTATTTTAATTGCCTCCTACCCTGTATATCTATATGGCCATCTCCATATCCATATCTATATCCAGTGTAACGTTGCGTTACGATATAGAGACTATCCGAGAAAGGTGAGGTAAGCGGGCTGGCGTAGCTCAGTTGGTCACAGCAGTCGACCGGCAAT